>CM028926.1:712500-925000 GCA_016801845.1 Polydactylus sextarius
GGGTCCCATCGCTCATAGTACAAAGCAAATGATAAAACTTTGTCAAACTGGACGATATGAAAGAGTGTATGTATCCTGGAATCAAAAAAAGAATTATTGAAAAAGCCACACCCTTTTAGCCACACCCATTTTACTTTGTAATACCAAGCACACTGATCTTAATGGACTTCAGGGAAACATGACCTAATGTACAGCAGATCAACGACATGTATAATAACCAATCGTAAAAGTGCTGATACAATAACCATAATACCTAACAACAAACTAACAGGCTGTTTGTAGGCTCTTAATAAGTCTCAAGACATTGTGAATCAAGTTATCTCAATGTGTTTAAGATTTAAAAGCCTCTACGTCCAGATAGAAGTGAATGAATCAGTCAGTGCTTTGAATAAATTGAGAGCACAATTAAGTCAAAGTACTGTGTGATTCGTTTATTGAGTCGCCTTGAACTTAAATTAATACAGTGAGAGATACAATGTGATCCATTCATCTGGAAATGTTGGTGTATGCAAAGTAGTGGAAATGACCTCAAGTCATTTACAGTAACTTTCATTTATGTTGAGTTGTGTTCTGGTAACCACTACATGATTCTTCCTTCATAGTGGAAGGGGGGAAGGGCAAATATAATGGCTGGAGCAGACAGGCTCTCTGCCAGGGAGGACAGGAAGACTGGGAGAGAGAGAGAGAGGAGGGAAAGACATGAGGCCTCAGTGTGTCAGGATGTTGCTTTATGTGTTTGTGCATCTGGTCATGTGCATTACTGTGTCCAGAGGCAGGTGGGCCACTGTGTGTGTGTGTGTGTGTGTGAACAACAACAGATTTATCCTGTGCAGTCAGCAAAATCCAACACAGGAAAGCAGTGAGTCCAGCATTACTACTGATAGTGTGTGGTGGTGAATTTAAAGACAACACATTCAGACATACGTGTGTGTGCGTTATTGACATGGATGTATGCAAGAGGTCAAAGTCAGATATACAGTCAGTATTTATTCTGGGATTTCAGGCTCGACCCTTGAGACATTAGCACTTCTGTGGATATTTAAAGAGCCAATCCATTATTGAACAGATTGCTATGGCTCTTCGGCTGCTCATCTCTTCATCTGTTTGGTTGTTTCTGTGCCAGCCTGTCTATCTGCCTGTCGCTTACCTTTTATTTTCACTCTCAGTGTGTTGACCTCTTGTTGAACTGCAGCTGGGAACCTATGGAAAACTATAACCTTAATATTAGTACATTGTTACTGATGAACATACATACACAAAAACACAAATGGCATACACATATATATATGTGTGTGTGGGTGGGTAATTGTGATAAGTAACATATTTCTTTCTTATTGTCTGCCACTGCTCCATTCATATATTCAACCGTTTTGATTCACTGTGCAAAACATGATACTCTCACAGAGATGCAGACAGTAAAGGGGGAGATGGGAGAGCGGGGGAGTAGAATGAGCAACTTGAGAAGAGCAGAGGGTGACAGAGGAGACAGACAGGGGACACTGAAGGACGTTGGAGGGCAACAGGAAACAGTGCAGTACACCGCAAAGGCAGCGTTAGGCAATAGGCGTCGAGCATGACTGAGAGATAAAAACAAAAATCTGTGAAGGGCGAGGAGAGATACTCGCTGTAATTAAGGCATGTTAAAAAAATACTTTTTTTCTCCATACAGACTATCAATAGTAGACATGGTGCACAGACATCCACACAGACAATTGTTTTACAAATGGACAGGTCTGTCTCCACAGTAGCAGGGTTACATATTTAACTTGCCCTTCAGAGATTAAACATACGGTAATCAATTTCACAGTGTAACCCAAGTGTCCGTTACAAAAACCTATTGATTTTTGTTAAAAGCTCACAGCACATATTTAATAAATTGCTTTCTCTCTTTCCCTTTCTTTTTCTTTCTCTTTCTGTGTGTCTGTGTGTGTGCTACTCTCATCAGTTGAACATCCTGGTGGATACAGGAAGCAGTAACTTTGCTGTCGGTGCAGCTGCTCATCCCTTTCTACGCAGATACTACCATCGTTCACTGTGAGTACACACACGTGCCAAACGTGTACAGCCAGAACGTGTTGGATTAAAGTGTTAAGTCATTTTTTTTATTTTTGTTTGATTATTGCGAAAACAAAAAGATGGAAACACAAATCATATTTACTATATGATCTACGATAAAACCACAACTACGCAGCTTTACAACTACTCTTCTTTCTCTTCCTCTGTTTTCTGCTCTTTCTGTTATTTAAACCTTTCAACAGCTCCAGCTCGTATCGTGACCTCGGCAGGAGCGTGTACGTTCCTTACACCCAGGGTCGCTGGGAGGGGGAGCTGGGCACCGACCTGGTCTCTGTACCGCACGGCCCCAATGCTACGCTGCGAGCTAACATCGCTGCAATTACACATTCAGATCGCTTCTTCATCAATGGATCCAACTGGGAGGGAATCCTGGGACTGGCTTACGCTGATATAGCCCGGGTAATAGCAGCATGTTGCTAGATAAAAATCTGAAAAGATCTGCTCGTAAATGAAGCTTCATGCATTGGCACTTCACTTCTAATCTTATTTATTTATAGGGACTAGAAATAACACTAGGATAGAACTCACTCTTCGTGTCAGATCTCATAGTCAACACATCGATCACGTCAGATCACAAAATTAACGGCTTATATTTAAATATGTCACTCAAAGTTTAGTTTTTTTTTTTTTTTTTTTTTAGTTTGCTATAAGACATTTTCAAGGAGGACCAGGTGTGTGTAATATTTGAGAAATCTAAAGTTGATAGCTAAAAAACAGCAGCTCGGTTCGGTCATTTAGAAGTAAAGCTATCCTACCTCTGCTCTTCCTCCACAGCCTGACGAGACATTGGAGCCTTTCTTTGACTCTCTGGTTCGCCAGACTCCTGTCCCCAACCTCTTCTCTCTACAGCTGTGTGGTGCCGGCTTCACCCAAAACTACTCCCTAGGCAGCGCAACTGTCGGTGGTAGCATGGTGAGCCGTCCACACACACGTACATACTGCGTCCAGTATCACTTTTGAAGTTCGTACGGAATTGTATTTGATCTTCTGCTTTCAGATCATTGGAGGTGTGGACTCGTCGCTGTATGTAGGTGAACTTTGGTACACGCCCATCCGCAGAGAGTGGTACTATGAGGTCATTATTGTACGTATTGAGGTTAATGGACAGGACCTCAACATGGACTGTAAAGAGGTGAGACTGACAAGAACGATTTAACGGTCAGTTGTTGATGCGACAACTTCATTTAGTGACTGTGTCTCTGTCTTTTACAGTACAACTATGACAAGAGTATTGTGGACAGTGGCACCACCAACCTTCGCCTGCCTAGAAAAGTCTTCCAGGCTGCAGTCAAAGCTATTGAGGCAGCCTCTTCGGTCAGTTACTAATGTACCATACATATATTATTTCTCTCAGCATATAGTTGAGGAAAACAAGACAAGAATCACAACTGTTTTCAATCCATTTCTCTTTTATTCCTATTGAATAAGCTCTAGCCTTCACTTGTGACACTGATTTGTAGTGAAGAAATATGGCAAAGGAAAGAATGGAAGAATGCCTGACATCCGTCCTGATGCTGTTTTTCTCAGACCGAGCAGTTTCCCTCCGGGTTCTGGCTTGGGGAGCAGCTGGTATGTTGGCAGGCTGGCACTACACCCTGGCACATCTTCCCCGTCATCTCCCTCTACCTGATGAGTGAAAACTGCAACCAGTCCTTCAGAATCTCCATCCTACCTCAGGTAATAAACAGTATGTCAAACTAGATCTCAGCTTGATTAAAGAAGTCTGCGATTGAATTTATCACCATTTGTCCTGTGAAAATAATCAGAGTCAGAGTTACACAAGGTATGTTTTGTTCCTCCTCTGTTATTCTCTTTGCTGAGTTCATTCTCAGCTTGTTATTCTGAGTAAATGCAGAGTTCATTTCTCTGTGCACTCCTACAGAGTCACTCCTACGTCTTTGCCCTATCCTTCAACCCCACTCTTTCAAACAGTCCTCAATAGAAGAAAAGTTGCGTAGGTACCATCAGGAAAAAATAATGACAACATTTCAGAGACAGTTATTTGACTAAAGCTTTTCACAAAGCTCGGAAAATTGTTTTTCCGCTCATTAAAATGTTTTTCTTCAAAGTGGCTAAGATGGTGGTGTAATAAATATTTGACAGTGATATTTAGAAGTATGTTGTGTAACATAAACCTATAAGAGGCTTGTGACCTTGATGCTGATGGAACAAGGAAAGATTTTACTCTTTTTATTTAGAATGTACACAGAGTCCATGTACCTTATATACAGGAAAACTGAAGACGACACAAGAAAATATTTTCTGTATGTGGTGAGTGGGCAGGGACCGCATTTCATGGGACTGTCTTTCCATGCGGGGCAGCATTACATGGCAACAGCATAGACTCTGTGGAATTGCAGAGAAACAACAGGTTAAAAGGTGTCTCTCGTATAAAATGTACCTCTTGTTTACCTTAACAGAAATGCATAGAAATGCAAGATGGCTTCATATATGTACCGTATATACATACACACGTAGCAAAAACATCAAAACAGACATCAGTGGGTGTATCAGCTTTAACAGCTTAGCTCCAATTTCCTGATCCAGTCTGAATTGGCTTTATTTTCTTGCCTCCACACCAACAATAGCTGTGGCAAGAAGGTCAAAGGTCAAGACCCTGTGATCCCAGAAAAACACTGACATCTCAAGAGAGTAGGAGGGAATCCTTTTAAATTTGGCACAAACGTTCACTCGGACTCAAGGAGAAGCTGATTAGATTTTAGTGGCTAAAGTGTGAAAGGTCAGTGACAGTCACATAAGATGCTTTTCTGAAATTTCCGATTTTCTGAAGCCTACGACTAGACTGGTGAAGACATACAATTGCAAGCTGAAGTTTATAAAAGTTTAGCACAACAGACACAATGCACAAGTGAGAGTATAACGTGCCTGCCGACTTTCTGTGGGGTTTTGCCTCTTTCACGCTTTTTGATCTCGACCATGTCCATGCATTTTGACGTTTCTCTCTTTCTGCTTCTATTAAGCAATATCTGCGGCCAGTAGAGGACGTGGCGTCAGCCCAGGAGGACTGCTATAAGTTTGCCGTATCTCAGTCTACTACCGGCACAGTGATGGGGGCCGTGATCATGGAAGGTTTCTACGTGGTGTTTGACCGCGAGAAGAAACGAATCGGCTTTGCTGTTAGCACCTGCCATGGTGAGGAGAACAGTAGTAACGTATAGAACCAGTGGTAACATACAGATACTTGTCTTTGTGTATCTAAAATAACCACTATCCAATTTACCCATTTCTAGTACACGATGAGTTTCGCACAGCCTCTGTGCAGGGCCCGTTCCACGGCATTGACCTGAAGGACTGCGGCTACAACATCCCTCAAACGGATGAGTCCACTCTTATGACCATCGCCTATATCATGGCGGGGATCTGTGCTCTCTTTATGTTGCCATTGTGTCTCATGGTGTGCCAGTGGCGCTTCGCTCGCTGCCTCCACCCACATGGGGACTTTGCTGATGACATATCGCTCCTGAAGTGAAGGGAGGGGTGGGAGAGGGTGACAAAAGGGGTCATAGGGACGTTGTTGTTGTCAACTTGATGACGACAACAACAACAATAAAAAAATGCAGGACAGAAATGGATTGTGGTAAAAGGGATGTGCAACGTTACAAAAATGTTGGTGCTGTTGAAGGAAAGCTTTGAAAACATTTTTCAGGAATATAATATATAAAGTATAGAAAATGCTGACTTCCAGCATGTGAGGATACTTAGAGCCATTCTTAACCTGAACTACAAACAAGACAAAGTTGATGTCATCAGCGTCAACTTTAAGTTACCTATGCAGATCCGCATGGTTAGACGAACAGTGGGTAAATACACGGCAAAAAAAAAAAAAACTTCTTTATTATAAAATGTATAAAACACACAGAACGGTAGGTTTGAAATGATCACTGAAGATCACAGAAAGTGTTATTAAAGAGCAAGAACAGAATTTACACACAACGCTCAATGAAAAACTCACCTGGATGTGAATATGGGATGTGAAACTACGCTGTTGTCAGATGTGTTTTGCTATGGTGTGATTTGGACATATGAACGTGTGGTTATATGCGCGTCTTTATAGATCTATCGTTTGTGGCTTATGAGTGAATGAAAGCAGTTGATATGTGTGAGCATGCCTGTATGTGTGCACAGTTATACTGTATGTAAGTGAAGAGTATTCAGAAAGATTTAATGACAAGAAGATGATACTTATGAAGATGACAAATGACACTAGCAAAATTACACTATTTTGCCAATGCCAGCAAAGAATTCTGCAGTGCAAATCAGTTAAGCATAAAGAGGCCAATTTGATGATACATCAGATTGTAACAGCATTTACTGTATAAAATCTGTTTCACACAGTGTGAAACTGAGACTACTGAACACAGTCAATATCGGATGTCACTTTTTCTTCTTATATTGATAGCTTACATTTATTGTACAGAAAATGTGTGCTTTCCAGAATCTTCATATGCACACGCACACACACACACACAGAAAATACCCATTGCTTATTCAACTGCTGCACCATGTGATAATTTGCACATGTAACAACACATTACATGTTAACAACCAAGATTTAATAGGGCTTCTTGCACAGACACACAAACAACCTAACTTACCACATCTTTCAATGGGGACCATATATGCTTGGACAAGGAAACCAGCCCAAAGTATGTTATACACTAAAGAACACTATGTATGTTGACGTGGGACAGTTTGTATTGTCTCAGAAAGCTGTAAATAGACAAACTCAAAACTGTATATTTATCTGTCAGGTGTTGGCAGCACTGTTGAACCAATAAAGTACTCATTGTAACTGTAAAATGTGAATTTCTTTTCTTTTCAAATGTGGGCAAATGTACTTAGTGGACTAGCTAGAACGAATATTAGTATTATCTAATATATTATTATATAATTATTTATTAAATAAGATGTTACATAGTTTTAAAGATCTATTTCAATGACTAATGTGTTGAAACATATCCCATTGGTCATTTACCAAAGAAAACAAACAATCTTTTAATGGCATATTTCCTCAATATTTACCTGATGTGTTTGTCCTCATGTTTATGTGAATTAAAAGATTGATTATTGATTACTGATTTGTGGTAGTTGGGTTCTGCATCGATCACGAAGGCCCATCTTATTAATGCCTTTAAAAAACACTAAATGAAAATATAATAACTCTTATAATAGCTTCATTTATTTTGAATAGAGTGTTTTTATTTATTGTATTACTGTAGATCAGAACGACATGTAGAGACTCTGATTATGGTTGAAAAAATCTGCAATTTGAGATTAGGCACAAGTGATCAAATATGTTTAAATGTCCCAGTAACAACATAGCCTAACGTGATGAATTACATCTACTCAAATTACTGTAATTAAGTACAATTTTGGGCTACTTTAATTTTCCTGTAATTGAGTATAAATAGTGATTTGTATGAAATGAATGAATGAATGAATGAATACTTTATTGATCCCAGAGGAAAATTGATCTACTTTGCTACATTTAAAATGTTAATCACTACTGAGTAGTATACAATATTACCTGACAATGGAATGTAACAATGAATCAATGCCATTATCACATTAAAGTACAAGGAGACAGCACTCATCTGGTTCCCATGACAACACATAGATACATTGTTGCAGCCAGTGAGGTTATCAACAGATTGAAAACAGGCCAATGAATCACAGACGGGAAAAAAAAAGATCCAAGATTGAACTATATGATGTCAGAACTGTCAGATGTCAGAAAGACCATCACAACAAACAAGCTCCCAAATATGACAGTATTGTATTTGCTTTGAACACATTTGATCCATATAATCATATAACTGTTCATAGAAAAGTGTTGAAAGCAAATGTTTCAAGCGTTTGAATGATTGTTGAAAATACATTGATACGTTTCTCCCAGAGAACGGAAAAAACCAGGATTGTGTCACCTGACGGACCTTGTTGTGGGACCTCTGAAAGCCTGTGATTTTTGTGAAAACGTCACTATAAAAATTACAACATTTCCTGCATCTGTTAAACTCACTTCCTCTGGACCAATCAGAGAGTAGATGCGACATCGTCATGCGTCATGACGTAGTACGTGTAGGTTGCGAGTTACGGAAATGAGATGACAAGCTGTATATTAGTCAGAAATTCCACAAGAGACAGGTGAGAAAAACGAGGTACCTGGAAAGGTAAGATATACTTTTATTAACACAATACTCAGCTGTGTGCAGTAAACCCTACCGTTTTAATAACATTAGAAGAGATACCTGAACAGTTAGCGTCAGGATACAAGCTAGTTTACCAAGCTATCACAACAACAATGCTTCGGGTATAACTCGAGTTTCACTTCAGTTTGCCTGTAATTTTTTAGGTTAGAATCGTTTATTTATTTTGGGATAACTTCATTCCATGTCAGTGTCATACTTCTAATTCATTAAATACGACAACTGCCCAACTAGCTAGCTTACCCACTGGCTAATGTTGAATTAGCACTGTTTAAAAAACTAAGTAATCAGCAAAATTGAGAGCTAGCTAACATTGGTTAGCGGCGATGCTAACGTGTTTGATCAGAGGAAGGAAGCTAATTCTAGTCCCAGCATATATCATGTGGGGTTAACCATGTGTCACCTACAAGGAAACTGAAATTGGCTGACGCGGCTGGATGTCATTCTCAACTGAGCGATTGTTGCCTTTGTTTGTTTAGATGTTTGAAGGGAGATCCGTTGTTTCTTTTTGTTTAGCTATATTTACCATTCCAGATAGCAGAGCAGGCTGGCCTGCATT
The DNA here is from genome assembly GCA_016801845.1 of Polydactylus sextarius. Lineage (NCBI taxonomy): Eukaryota > Metazoa > Chordata > Actinopteri > Polynemidae > Polydactylus > Polydactylus sextarius. The sequence continues at coordinate 721,363 of CM028926.1, forward strand.
TGTATGTTTCTGATGCTTTGGAGTTGTTTTGATTTGTCATGTCATTTTGTCAATGTCAATTTGTGATGTTTCTGAGAAGGTCAAATGAGAACTTGAACTACCTCAAGCATTTGGCCATGGGTGTGGCTGCCACATTATCTTGATGAGTCTATTGACTTAAGAGACAGGTGGTGGGGAAGTTGTGTTAGTGTGGTTCATTAACAGATTGTTCTGTGTCTTAAATAAACATGGGGCCAGGTGACTTCCTACAACAGCTGCACTGGTTGGTTTCTTGTTTTCAAAAAAAAAAGCTACAAATATAGCTACAAATATAGCTACAGAGTACAGATAATAACAGGGTTCACCCACCTCCAAACAGGTTAATCGAGTTATTAGCTGAAGCATACTGTACACACGCTTTGTGTAGCCTCTCATGTCACAACAAGACAGAAGGTGACACATCGATGTTTCAGTTCAAGCCTGTGATATTTATTCATGTTGTTATTTGATTTTCTACCCCACCAGTGTTAATAGAGAAGCATTCATATGTTAAAGCCTCATCATAGCAGTTCAAGAATTTTGATGCAACCCACTGAGTGTTATCCCGATGTGCTGTGGCCACAGCTCTCTGAACTGGCATGTAGTTAGTGTGATGCTGTGAATTTAATAAGTGGGCTCTGAATACAACACACCCACGATAAGCAACCAGCTTCTCATTCTCAGATTGTCCTCACCAGTCTAAAAGCCTTCTCTTCTCCCTGTTTTTTGTCTCATGTCCAGGTTGCTGTTCAGATGAGGAGGACTTGCCTGGTGGGCCCTGCGTGTCACCCCTCGTTGCTATGGCAACGTCCTATTTCCCCACATTCCTCCTCCTCCTTTTTCTGTCCTCCTTCACCCTCTTGCTGGTGACCCTGCTGCCCTCTGTTGTTCCATCGATTCCTGTTCGTTCGTCCTCCTCTCCCTCGCCTTGGCTGTCACATTCATGCGGTCCAGGTCAGGCCTGGGCTGTCCAGCTCCATGTTGGCCCACATCATGAAGACAAAGACGCTGAACAAAACTCTGTGCTCTTGGATACAATAGCCAATGGGGTACAGGACTATATTAACATCTCAATTTTATTGCTTATACAGGACATCACTCAGTTATTTACTAGTAGAGGTGTTTATATTGTGACTTTGATAGTGGTTACTGAACAATCATTATTTTCTCAATACCGGTTTTACCTCCTTTTCACAAAAGGTAAATTATGTTATATATCACAGTAAAAGACTGGTTTTATGGTCCTTGGCATTGTTGCACAGCTTTATAACTTAATAGAGAAGGTATTTAGCACTCGAGTGTCCTGGTCCACCACTACAGAATATTCCTAGTATTCCTAATATTCCTTGTATTGCTCATCTACCAATTCTGAGTCTAGTACAGTTAATTTACATTAATTATATGTTAATTAGTAGGTGTATCTGACTCTCTGAAATGACAAACCAAAGCTGTAGACTAGTTAATTTGACTTTTTTTTTTTTTTTTTATTATGAGAATCTTTATCCAAATACCTCTAGTCTCATTATCTGCATGATTTTTGTTTTTAGACTCATAGCTTTATTTCCTTTTAAAATCAGTTTGTTTTCTTTAAGCATTTCCACCACTCCCATTTTGGATTTTTTGTTTAAACAATCTGTTCTTCAGTTTCATCCTTTATATGCTTCCCCTTTTATATCCTGTTTTCTGCAACAACTCCCATTTCTCTGCAGGGATTGTTCAAGTTGCAACTGATTTTGTTTTTCTTTTTTTTAAGTTGCCTAATTCAGGGGGAAAATATATGCTTCCCATTTTTAGAAGTATTGTCCCAGTTTAATTTGTCCCTCTCATCCGTGCCAGGTAGCAGAGCAGGCTGGGCTGCAGAACCAAGGCCAGATTGGGCAGCTGGAAGGCCACTACTTGCTGTGTTCTGTAAAGAATAGTGAATCTGCAGGAGGCATTAGGAAAAAAAGTCTTCTGCCTGGTGACATCCTGGCATCCCACCCTCATGTCCTGTGGTACTCCCAGGAGACGGTGCTGAGCCGCTCGAAGAGATCTGTGGCCTTCAATGATCCCCAGTATCCTAAACAGTGGCACCTGGTGAGGACGGAGATGCCTGAATATCTCACTTATCATCTAGCTGGTTCATTTTTGAGGCAACACTCGCTGTGTAGTCTTTATTGTATTGTATTCAAGTGTAACTGAAAAAAATGCCGTTCACTGCAGTACACTACACTACCCTGCAGGGACAAAATTCAAGTACAGATTCACAACGATGAGACTTTGTCTCATCCTGACATTCATTTTCACTTCAAACATTTACAACTATAGATGAAGATGTAGTCTAAATGCAGTTTATCACAGATAGTGAAAGAGTCACAATTTACGGGCTCAGTACAGACTGATTTACCCTGATTTGTATTTTACTCTTGTACTTTCTCTTCCTCCCCTGTACAATACCTTCTTCCTTGTTCTTGAAGCATAATGAGATCAATAAGGGAATGGACATCAATTTGACTGGAGTGTGGGAGCGTAACATAACTGGCCGAGGAGTCACAGTGGTTGTGGTAGATGACGGGGTGGAGCATACGCACCGGGACATTCAGCCGAATTATGTAAGTCAGCATGAAGAGAAAAATGTTAATCCATGAGTACATCTGTCAGGTATTTTACATTTTAATGGAGTTTAATATATAGTTTGTTGTGTTGTTCTCAAGTATTTGGATTAGCGTTTAGTCAATGAATCTTGCTTTTACCTTTTTATAAAGCACATACTGATTTTTGCCTACTGCAATTTTTATGTCACTCAGAGTCCTGAAGGAAGTTATGACCTGAACTCCAATGACCCAGACCCCATGCCTCACCCTGACGTCCACGGTGACAATCACCACGGGACCCGCTGTGCTGGAGAGATTGCAGCTGTTCCCAACAACAGCTTCTGTGCTGTGGGGGTGGCTTATGGCAGCAAGGTGGCAGGTACAGGCAGCATGGTTGTTCAAACCTTGGGAGTCCCTAGTGTTTAGACCTTTGAACTGAAACACACTTGCTCTGTCATCAGGTATCAGAGTCCTGGATGGCCCACTGACAGACAGTCTGGAGGCGATAGCTTTCAACAAGCACTACCAGGTTAATGACATCTACAGCTGCAGGTAACAAACACATCTGTTAAGTATTAGGAAAAGTGGATTTTTAACAAATGATATATTCTATAATTTCTTTTAATTTTTTATTTAATGTCCATAGTTTATTTAGAATACAGTGTTATATAGTGTTGTATTCAACTGCTATAAAACCATAATGTGAAAGCTTGGATTCCTTGTATTCTAATTTATCAGCTGGGGTCCAGACGATGATGGACACACTGTGGATGGACCTCATCCCCTAGGCAAGGTGAGACGGACTGTTTGAGTGCAGTCTTCTTTTTGTCCTGCAGATGGCAGTAGACTGTAACAGATCAGTTACAGTAGTAGACTGGTAATAGGACTGTGACATTGTTCTTGATTGCATTTAGCAATTTTATGATGTCACGTTCTTTCCCCCCTCCAGGCGGCACTGCAGCATGGGGTGATTGCAGGCAGACGAGGTTTTGGCAGCATCTTTGTGGTTGCCAGCGGCAACGGAGGTCAGTATAATGACAACTGCAACTATGACGGCTACGCCAACTCCATCTACACCGTCACAATCGGTAAGACACACGGACAGTCAGAATTGTGAATGTGTGCCTTCTTTTCTACTACCTCATCTTGTGTTTAGGGTTTCAACGTGTGTGTGTGTGTGTGTGTTTTGCAGGAGCTGTCGATGAGAAAGGCAGGATGCCTTTTTATGCTGAGGAGTGTGCGGCCATGTTGGCTGTTACTTTTAGTAGTGGGGCAAGCAAGCTGAGGAGCATTGTAGGTCTTACTGGAAACACACACACACACACACATACATACAGATACGATACACAAATGAAGACCAGACTCAATGGTTGCACTAAAATATTAAACTCTGTCTGCTGTCACTGATTTAAAAGTTGTGAGAACAAACTGACAAACTTGACTTTTGAGATTAACATTTTGTGATACTGAATCTAGGTTATTAATGGTATCGTTAGCATTAGGAAGCCTAGCTGACTAATTATGTAATCACCAATGGCAGAATCCAAAAGAGAAGGATTATCTGTAGTGGTGTTCAGACCTGAGGTTTGGACTCATTTTGTTTTCCACAATAAAGAGGAGATTGATTGCAAACAGCACACAACTAACTGCTAATGGCTGATGTTAAATGAGAGGCTGCCTTTCGACTCAGTTTGGAACACAGGGGGAAGGAACTGGGGGGGTTTGGGGTTTGCAAACCACATAGTTAACAACAATAGGAAGGGCAGAGGGGGTGTTGTATGTTGATTGATCATGGAAGCCAACTCAGGAAGGGTTAGAAATTAGCATGTTTCCGTTGATTATAATATTGCCTTGCATATTATCTTCCTCACTGTCCATATTTGTTCTAGAGGTGTAGATACAACCGCAACTTACTGTCAGTTATTTCTGCATCAGCTCTTTATGACTGTCATGAAGGACAGATACACAGTAAGCTGTCATAAAGTCAGTTAAATCCATCATGCAGGAATGATGGTTAATGTCACTGTACTGTACTGCACAGTCATCTGTGTGTATCACAAAGAGCAGAAACAATTTGGAACCTGTAAGCAATGACAGGAGTACGGGTCCACTAAAAGCTACTGACCTCTATTTGTTGCTGTTTGTGGGTGTCACCATGGTAACGCAACTTAGCCCAGAGATGTCATCGCCTGGGCAAGAGGCGCGTACCCAAAACTGGGCTCTCTCTGGAGGAGACTGATCCACTGACCACAGAATACTCGCAAGCCAAGCGCTCACCACAAACTGCCCATTAGTGTATTATTCTGTTGAAGCCATTTAGAGCCGACCAAGAACAGCTGCTTTCATGAATGCTTTTTGTTCCGAGTCGAGGTCTATAAAGTCAGGGAAAGTTGTTGGATAATGAGGAATTCAGTCTTCACTTTTGAATTTTGTACAGCAGTTTGTGCATCGTACTTTTAATACCCCGTCAGTCACCAATGTGCCAGTTGATTGAGGCGGCTCTCGATGCTGATGCATCAAAGATTCCTTGAGTGAGTCATTAGTAATAGCTGTAGCTAAATAAGTAACAGCAGGGGTATAAAATTCTAGATGTAGCTGTAACTGTAACAAAACCGATGAACTGTCTGAGTTGAATAAACTTTTACAAATGGACCAAGATGAAGTGGCTGTGTATTGAGGTGCAGAAGAGTCCCTGACGATGTCCGTACAAAGTTACCACATAAACAGCTGCTCTAGATGCACATGCCCAACGCTGTACTGCACTTTGAAAACTGCCACGTATCTGGAACAGTTGTTGGAAAAGACTTGCATGTCTTCTGCATGTAAACACGGAGAGCTGGGAATCTCACATTGCTGCTGTCACTAATGGGTGTAGTGGGTGGTGTACATGGAAGACTTGTAGCATGTTTGTATTTATGGTCTTTGTGAATGATGATTTGTGTTCATGACAGCGTTCCACTAAATCTCCTGCACATCTACTCATAAATTTAGTGCGTAATCCTCCCACTCTTACTGCTCTCCATTACCATTCTCTTTGTATAGAAGTTTTACTGTCTTTTTTAAATGGTTTAGCGGCTTCTTCTCATCTTTCTAAAGCTTAACCTTCTCAGGGACTTAAACCCTCTATATACAGTCCTCATGCACTTCATTTAATGTACACAGTGTTGAACTTCACCTGCAGTAAATATGTCATTTGTCAAGATGGCTGCATGACACTGGTGCCCAAAAGTGTTTAAGTTAAATCACTGAACCTCCATGCTCATGACTTAAATCATCTGCTTTGTATATTCCCTATAAGGGGTTTGTATGTGTCCATTTATTAATGTATACCTACAGATGTACAGGCTGTTGGATTATAGTTTATGTTGGGCTATTTTCCATAGCTATTACCACCTTGGAAGTGTTTGTACATGAATTTCAGACTGTCTGTTTCTGTAGGTGACGTCAGACTGGTCCATGCAGCAGGGGACGGGCTGTACGGAGGGACACACCGGCACGTCTGCTGCAGCGCCCCTGGCTGCAGGGATGGTGGCTCTAATGCTGCAGGTCCGCCCCTGTCTCAGCTGGAGGGACGTCCAGCACATCATCGCATTCACCGCCACCAAGGTAAGTCAGATGCTGCATCAGTCACTGCAACACGTCACTGGATTGGACGAGACCTTTTCAGGAAAACGCTTACGCTGTAACTTGGATCATGAGTGAACATGTTGGCATACCAGAGTCATTACTCATGGTGGGGCCAGGGCTGCTTCTGGTTGGCAAAACTGCATTTGAACTTGATTAATGGTTACTTTTGCTGTTTTTTTTTTTTAAAGTTTTGTTTTGTTTTTAGTTCTTGAGGCTGTTTTAAGTCTTCCCCAGACAAGCCTTTATTATAAATATGGCTGAACTCAGTGTTTTACTGCTCTAAAACTTACCTTGTATTAATAACTTTTGTAAAAAACATTGTCTGGAGTATATAAAACCTGAGGGTGATCCAGACTGCCCTGGGGCAGGACACTTAGCTAGTTGAATGCAGAAACGGAAAGAGCTAAATATATTGGCTATTATTTGATTAGTTCAGGGGTCCCCAAACCATTCCACAAAAGGCCGTGTGGCTACAGGTTTTTGTTCCAAACAAGCAGCAGAACAACAGATCCGACTCATTTGATTAACTGATCTCAGTCTTCACACAGATCATTGGTCAAATTGTGTGATCTTGACTGGTTGGAACACATAATTTATGGAATAGTTTAGGGAAGGTGGTGTCTCAAATTGCATTTTTTTTTTTTTTTTGGCAGTCCACTATTGAATTAGTTGATTTGCCGTTGCTGAGTTAGTTCTAGTTAGATCTACCTCATCCTCCTCTACTTAGTTAGTGTTTTTGGATTTTTGCAGTAGTAACAGGTGAGCAACACCGTTAATGTAACGCTAAGTTAAACAGAGGAATAGTTTGTCATTGTGCGGAACAGAGTTGTTTTCTTTCCAACAGATGAGACAATTCGCAAAAGAGCAAAAAGTAAACTTGTCAGCGTGTCTTTAACAGTGTGACGACACCGGAGACTGGAGGACAAATGGAGCCGGTTTCAGTCACAGCCACAAACACGGCTTCGGTCTGCTCAACGCATGGAGACTCGTCAATGCTGCCAGCGTAAGTACATCCACCACACACAGTTAGAGCTGCGGCAACTAGCTATCTAAATCTCTAGGAAATTGCAAACATCTTTTGGTAATTCACCACCAGAGCCCTGAGTCTTTCTGTGTTTTACAGGTGTGGGAGTCGGTGCCATTCCTCCTGTCCTATCAGAGCTTAGCAAAGAAAGAGGAAGCAATCATCCCAGCTTATCCCGACGAGCTGATTCGAACCTGGCGAGGTAACTGTTCTGTCGTCTCACTCAGCTCTGCTTTGGGACTGTTGCTTGTTGAGTTTACACACTACACTTGGTAGCGGACTCCCTGCCTCCCTCCCTGCCTGCTCCTCAGTCGCTCTCCTTGTCCATATTAGGTAACGTTCTCTTGTTTGTGAGTTCCTGCGTCTACATTGAAATACTGGGTGAGATTTTTCCACTTTGCTACCGTTTCTTTTCTTTTTTTTTTTCTCCCTTTTCTTCATTTTCCCCCTCTAATCTCTCTCTGCATTTTACAACCCCCTCTCAGTACTTTTTGTTCCTTTTTTTTTTTTTTTTTTTTTCACTTCTCACTCCTTTCATACTCAACTGTCTGTGTATGCGATCTGTCTCTTTCTCTCTCACACACACTTTTTCACATATGTACATAGTGACCTCATCCTAGCAGAAACATTTCCTTCTCCCTCATCTCTTTTCCTCTCCTCCCTCGATCTGTATCGTACCTCTTTTATGGCCTCGTCCCAGTCAGGAGCACAGCCAGAGGCGAGTGTGTGTGTGTGTGTGTGTGTGTGTGTGCGCACATGTACTTGTTTGTTGTCTCGTGCAGCAAGAGTTTCTTAAGGTCAAAGCAAGTTGCTGACTGTTACAGAGCAGACTGGAAAAAAAGAATGTCTGGGCTTTATTTCAAAAGGAAAATGATCCATATTAAACTACTATGATACTTGTTGTCTCCTTTAAACCTCTGTTGGATCAATCTCAGTCAAATCTCTGACGGGCTGTTTGTCACAGACAGTGTTCGAGTCTGTGCGTCACATTACTGAGCAATGTTTCAAGTCAAAGTTTTGACTCTTTTATTGGCCAACGCTCTGGACCTCGAGTACTGGGCAAGTTTCAAACTGCTGGTTCTGTGACACTGAAAGTTTCTGACTTAAAAGGAAGATGTGTGAGAGGGAATTAAAGGATTGTTTTGCTTTTTTTTTTTCTCAAGTGAACAAAAGCAAAACAGGAATTCTGAAAAGCATGTTTAATGTTTATTATGTGACGGGATTTCTTTTTGCAAATTCACCCAAACTGAAGCCTCCCCAACTGACAAAATTGAATTTAGAATGTGAGGTATAGAAAATTTACAGAACTTTGGGTATCAGGAGGAGGAGGAGAAGGTATTTTCCCACATATTGGGCCTCACACAGCAACATTTCTCTTAAAATTCTCTCATATTTTCCTCTTAATTTTCTGTTTAGAGAAAAAACACGACAAATCCAGATGCACCGAACATTCTTAACGATCCAAATCTGCTCCTACCCCAGTGCGCTGAATGATGAATCCCACATGATCATAAATTGAAGGCATGTGGCTGTTTATTATTAGCATAGGCAACACCCCTTTAACACTATATAAGACCGGGTGGTGGGTGTCAAAGAGCCATTAAGAACTTCAGCAGAAGTGAAATCAACATATGGGGGGTGTGTAACAAATAACATCAAAGAAACTAGTTTGGCATTAAAACGCTGTCCAAGCAAACTGCTCCATGAATTATAAAAGCTGTCGGTGAGCACATGAAACCATCACAGTGGAGTTTCTTCCATTTCACTGCATCAGAGTTCTCCACCTCTCACCACCTCCTCCAGTTGCCCTCTCCTCCGTTTCCTTCACTTGTCTCAACGTCCGACCCCCCCACCCCAACCCCCTTCTCTCTCCACATCTGTCCCACAATGGTCTCTCATCCCGTCCACATCTCTGTTTACACTCCAAGCTCCCTCGTCCCTTTGCGTCCCTCCCTGCCCCGAGGATGTGTGCTGCCCTAAATGGTCAGAGAGCACCACGGCTCATTAGTAGTCAGAGCCCAGGAAATGCCAAGACATTGCCAGACACTCACAGCGGGAGGGCGGGAGGTGGTCGGGGAGATGGCTGATAAAACTTTCGGCAGGAGAAAGTAGAGAGATTCAGAATCTGATGGCAGCTTCATTTTATAGAGCAATAGTTCCAGTTTTAATGAAAGTTTCTCTCAGTGTGACAGGTTTAAAGCTGCACTCTGTTACATTTTTCACCACCCACTTTTTTTTTCTCACCCTACCACATTGTATGCGATATGCAGTGAATGCAGAGTAATATTTTATTTTTGAGTATACTCTTCATCGTATTAGCTCAGTTTGGCTGCACTGTACAGCCGTTCTTTAAGCTAATACCACCCTGCTAGTGATGTGTTTATGATGTTCACCACCGTAGTTAAGCATATTGACATGCAAAGGTGTTGTTAAGTGCTGTTTTCATAGCAGAGCATCTATCTCCAAAGAAACTTGTCAAGTTTTGTTTGGCCACTGCGTTGTCATCACAAGAGCTATGCTGCAAGTGTTGTTTTAATCATGGGTCATATTTTCCTATTTGTACACACACGCGTGCGCACACGCACAGACTAAACTGCTCCCTTCTCTCTTTCAGTTTCTGCTGATGACCTGGCACAATCTGGAATGCAGACACTGGAGCATGTGGCTGTTACCGTGACAATAAACCACCCTTGCCGTGGCAACGTTGAGATTGTGTTGGTCTGCCCCAGTGGTATGGTTTCAGTCATTGGGGCACGTCGGGCCATTGACAGGTACACACACACAAACGTACATCTACAGTGGTTACATTTTAAATTAAGGTGTTTTTATCAAAGGAATTTGACAAAATGATAATAGAGGACAATAGAAACAATTGTCCTCTAACAATAGAAACAATCATACTGTAAAATTAATTTTCATCTTGTCACTTGACACTGATGTTAAACGGTCTATTTTTGGCCCTTTGTGGTCACAGAGACCCCGCAGGCTACGAAGACTGGACCTTCTCCACCGTGCGCTGCTGGGGAGAGAGAGCTGAGGGCCAGTACATCCTCAAGATATCTGACCACCGTAAGACACTGCAACACACACTGTCAAACATGTCAGGTACACGACACATCAGAGAATTGATGGGGAATGTCCCTGCAAGAATCCGAAACATAAATACGCACATTTTTCTGACTTTTATGGAAGATGTTGGTTAGGTTCTTGTGGATCTTGTGTATTTCACCTGCCCTCTGTGACTCCTTTCTGTACTTCAGTAGAACAGTCAGCTAAGCAGTATACTCGTGAGGGAATGTTGACGCAGTGGAAGTTGACCCTGTATGGCTCCTCTATGACCTTCAGTGAGGTCAAGGCCCGGCAGAGGTAAGACCTTTAATGCTGCTTTCCCTCGTGGTGCTTGATTTATCACCATTTCATTATTTGTTGCCGTTTTTTAAATGAATGAATTGATTGTTGTGACTGATGTCAGATATTCTGAATTCTGACTGGCTTGTGCGTTGTTTGACAGGTTGGTGGAGGAGGCCATGAGTGGCAAATATCTGGACAGCAACTTCACTCTGCCCTGCCCCCCAGGCCTGGACATCCCCCCAGAGATCATCAGCCCATTCACCTCCAACAACCTCAAGGTAAACAAGTTGCACACAGACACTCATCATGATTAGGCTCTGTGTGTCCATCTGTCTATCAGCCTTTTGTTTTGTCCTAGCTATCTTTGCCTGACTGAAGGTTACTTCCGTGTTCTTTTTCTCTCGAGTAGTCACAGTTGATTGCACTTGTTCTTACTAGGAAATGTTCTGTTGTCAGTAACTATTACTTAGAATTTGCTCCACTCAAGACGAGGGAGTTCTGACCTCCTCTCTTTTGTTCCTCCTTTGCAGTTCCTGCTGTTGCTGGGCTGCTTCGCTCTATTCTGGTCTCTCTACTACACTCTGGAGGTCATGCTGGCCCACCTAGACATTAGGGGCCTCCTTTGCCTGCGCAGAAGACCGGGAGGTCACCGGGCCAGGAGGGGTTGCCGAGGGAGAGGGGTGGAAGATGCGGTGGTGGGGGAAGACGAGGAGAGTGGGGAGGAAGATGAGGTGGACTCAGGGGTGGAGCTGCACGCAGTGCTCGACTATGAGTCCAAAGAACCGCTTCTCAATGGAAATGGGGAGCAGCTGGTAACATAGCACTGAGCAAGATGATAGGTCTACAACCTTTTACCGTCTGTGCTTATGGGACGTCTCAGGCTCTGACCCTCTCCTCCCCACACTCTCAGCCTTTTATAACCGCTCCTGACAACCGTCAGCATTGACTGTAACGATAGGGGGTGGGGGGTGGGGTGGGGTCTCGATGGACTGCAGATGAACTTGACTTGAAGCGAACGCTGTCCTTCTCTGCATTCCCCCAAACACGTGGCCTTGTATGAAAACCCATGTGCTCGTGCCGTGACAGTATGTGTGGGTGTGTGCTGTTGTCCACCTGTCTTCTAGCGAACATCTCCAAGGAAACAAACACGATGACAATCCTGCAAAGTGATGGTACTGTATCAGTAGCAGGGTTAAGATTCTTATTAGAATCAGGTTAAAGTTGGAGCATGCTCAGACATTAACTGGAAAGGGATCTTAAAGAATCCAAACAAAATTAGCATGCGTGATAGTGCAACATTTTGCAGAGGCTGATGTCCACTGATGCCCCTGAGGGGCTTTTAAACCAAGAAATACATAAAACATGTACACATCTGCTGTGAGTGCATGAGTGAGTTTGTGCTGCCCTGTGTGTGTGTGTGTGTGTGTGTGTGTCCTGTGTTAAGACATAAATAGGTGTGGGGGGTAACAAGGTCTTCCATTAATAAGTGTCCTCAAATTTGAGGTTTTTAAGAGGGTACTGTATTTTAACAATAAGATTTATTTTCTGATGTGTTTTTAAATCTTTGGAGTATTATCTGAGGGTGATCACCCAACTACTGAAAAAACTTGAAATGGGATCTTCAAGTGTGGGATTTGCATATGTATTTTTTTTTTTTTTTTACAAAGTGTAATATATACACGTGTGCCTGCTGTACAGATATACACCGATTGTGTTTAAAGATTTGTATAAAGTGTTTTTAAGAATGTATTAAAGAGATTAATTGTTTGTTTTTTACTGTAAAGGAGCGTGTGGAGTGTTTTCTTTTGGAGAAACTGTGTTTTGCTGTGCAAGTCACAGGTGATGTATGTGAATGACAATAAAAAACAGTTGGTGTAGATAAAAGATCCTCTTCCATTTTCACTATGGTTTATGATGCTTTTCACAACAACCAACTATCCCAATATATTGTTGGGTATTATAGCAGGAAGAGTTTCTTCAGTTGGTAAAACTGGCAAAATGATGACATTATGAAGTTTAGCTATGAAAGAGGTGCTACTGTATTTATGAGAAACAGTTGTGATACTAACAGCTAAATGCTAATGGCAGCATATAGAGTTGTCGAACACATGCTGTTGTCCTTGTCCTACTTGGTGATAAAGTAAACACTATTGCTCTTCTGCGCATTTCTTCCTGGAGTCTTTTCTGTGTCACCTGTCGGAGTCAGCTCAGCCAGATGTCATCCAGTTGATTGAAGCTAACTTGCTCATGTTGTCTGATCATTCCAGTCAGGGATTAACTGACCATCTGGCATACAGGGCGTTCCCAGTGGGCCAGCGCCATTTCATTTATTTAGTTGGGTGCGACCTGTACTTTTTTGATGTGAAGGGATCTCAGCCTCACTCAACACATTTACTTTTCCATTTGACTCTTTCCACTGGTTCACTGTTAATCCTCAGCAGGGTGTGGTTCAGAGACAGGTTGTTAGTCTGATACCAATGTGTAGAGATCAGATACTCCTGGTTGTTGTTTTTTGTGATCAGTCCAATGATCACTGTCATCTGTAAAGTTAATGATGGAGGTGGAGCTGTCCGAGGGATAGCAGTTTGGGGTGTAGATGTTGTGGAGGATGGGACTCAGGATGCAGCCTTGTGGGGTGTCTGTGCTGAGGGTGAGAGCCTGAAGTTGTTTTCCCCAGTCCGATTGGTGATGGAGTTTAAAATCCAGTTGCACAGTGTGGCGTTAAGTTTGAGTACCTCCATTTTCATGTCCAGGTGGGTCAGGGTGGTGTGCAGGTGGTTGGAGATGATCCCTTGCAAAAGAGGTTTTTAATCTCAATGTGATCTTTCCTGGTTTAAAAAATCATCACTGCTCCTGTTGAGCACTGGAGTGGATCATATGTACCAGGCAGATTTTATATGGGTGATGATATTTTTTCATAGGCAAGAAGAAGAGAGTCCCCCAGGGCATGGCTCTGCCTGGTTTGTGTGGTGGGTTGGCACTTGATAGGAGGTGCTTTTCATTAATACAATCAAATGCAAGAACATTACTGAAGAACTGAGGACCACATTTGTAGCCTTGCTCAAATGAACATAAGCACTTCTATCATCTACCACAGGAATCGTATAGAATATAACCTCATTGTCTCAACCAACCAGCCAAAGACTAGAGAGAATGTAGGCAGGACATTGTTAATTCGAATGCAGTTTGTCTTTGTTTTTCACAACTTTTACTATTTCTATTTCCTTTGTCTTTTGTATCAATTGTTCTTCTGGATCATCTGCAAGCTAAAGACTTGCTGCTTTTTCACCAGGATGTACATAATACCTCCAACATTAAATGTGATGCACCTTAATACATGCTCCCAATGCCAATAATTAGCAGCTTAAACTGAGAACTAATAGTGCTCTAATCTACACTCAATGAAAGGAAGGTACTTAAACACTGGGCCTGTGTACTGATTCATTCCCACTTCCCAGGACTGTGAGTAGGTTCTGTCAAATATCACAAAACTGGATTTATTAAAAGGTTATTGGAAAGCCCTGCTGAGATCTCATGTCTCTGAGATATCTGCTTTTGTTACATCCGATTATTTCCTCCAGTATATTATTATGTCATTTGGGTTGTGCAACATTCCTGCTACATTCCGTTGACGTAAATTGTTAAAAATTTGCAAAAGTTTTTGAAAAAACTGAAACAAATTCAACGTTTTTCAAACATCTACTGCTCTGGCATACTTTCACCTAGAGAAGCCATTCAAACTTTGAAATGTAGACACAGGTGTGGTCTGTTGATGTGATATTCAACCATTGATTTGGTTTTATGGTTTTTAATCAATTGCTGTTCAAAAAACATGAGCAATTTTGAAAAGTACATACTACTTTTTCTCTAACTCACTGTATTTTCCACATTTTTGATACCAGGAACAAAATATGTTGACCAATGTGTTCAGTAAAACCTTGTGGCTTTGATGGTGAAGACATTTTTGTGATAGTAGTTTTGGGTTTTGAATAAATAGCAGTATTTCGAGAGGTGTGCGGTGCCAAATCTCCGACCACTCTGAGCCTCACGGACACACTCTCCTGCTAATCTGGAGCCATCACTACAGCAACTGTGAGTACAGTCGCCATGGTGCTCCCTCTGTGTCTTTCTCTCTCTCTCTCTCTGGTAAGAAGTTGCACTCTAGCTCTGCAGGCTCAGGTTCAAATCCCACCTGTGACAGACACATACATGCAAAGAACTTACAATGCACCCTATAACTCTCACAGTTTCCCGTAGAAATAGGGGAATTGTCTAATTCAACACGCTAACATTTGATTGTTATCAAAAAACAGATGAAACAAATAAAATGAATAGTTAGTGTTAGTGGCATTTGGCAGCATATTGACATTATCCCTGAACCACTTCAGTATCAATTCATAAAAAACGCATGCAACCTGTCAAAGGTTAAATTTCCAAACTGGCGACACATTCAACTGCCAGAGGGCAGAAACTTTCCAGAGATTAAGGATAAGTTCCAATTTTCAAAGGCTCTCACACAAGATAACACTTTATTCATCTGCAGACCAGCAATGATAAAATAATCTACAATGAAATAAAGGTTTTTTTCTGCCAATTTTTCCATATTCAGAATGTATTTACGGGCATGTGAGTATGATTTAAGAAGCACTGAACCCATGTTTTAAATAAAAATAGCTAAGACCAGCCCATGTCTCTACATTGTCCAAGTGTGTTACTATTCTCCAATCTTCCCATGTCCCATTATGACAAAACTAAAATACCCAGAATCAAAAAGTCAATTGAGGGATGTATTTCAAAGTCATTATTTAATTAGACAATGTACAAAAATATTGGCGCTGATACAGCAGGCATAGCATTGATTGGAAGTGGTAGGTAATATAACACTGTAACAGTAAAATTAAAGAGTAGCCTAAGAGTAGTAGGCTAAGCTGCAGGTTTTGTCCCAACTAAATTTGAAAAACTGTCTTCCCTGTAAGATACAGAACCAAATTGATCCAGAACCAATACAATACATTTGCTATTTAGTCAGAGATTAAACAGTGATTACATTTTTGGCACATGATCATCCAAGATTTGTATGATTACTATTTACTCGTGACTTCAAACATTTGGTTGTACAAGTTCTAACTGCAGTGGAGAAGACAAAGCATGGTGAGCTCTGCAGTGGCCACCAGTGCAAGCATCAACTAAGGGGAAAGCATCTACACTAGAGAAGGAGACAAACATTTTTTAGAGAGTAACTAAATTCTGAAGCAGATGTAAAGGGGAGTTGTATTTGACCAGTTAGATGCTTACAGGCACTAAGAGGATATCAGGGGCTGCAGAGGTTTGGGGCGTCTCGGGCTCAGTGATTTTACAGGATCTGCCGGGGTCTTCCATAGCTCATGCCCTCCTGACTGGCTCCCTTATTGGATCCCATCTGTAGGCCAATTACATTTTTGCCTGCCTTCAGCTGCTCATCGCTGAAATCTCGCTTGTTCTCCATTGCTTTCCTGCAACACATCATTGAAAACATCACTAAATAGGTCAAAACTAAATATACTTCAACAGGGGTCAGTTAAATGAAGTAGTTTTTGACTCACTTGAAGAACCAGTTAGGGTCTCCGTTGTATGTGCCCTCATCCTTGGTGACGGCCAAGCTGCCTAGAGCCGACAGGGTCCTCTGCACTGCTGCCAGGTCCTTGCCTGTCCCATCACATGCAAGACATACAGCCACAGTTATGAAGTTTATCAGCAGTCTCATACATGTGCACAACCGCCAAGTTTTATCTTCTAGGATTAAATTTTTGTAGTGAGGAGCGAGAAGGACAGAAACGGCCCTGACCTTCCCAGAGGTCCACGGTCTGGAACATATCAGTCTTGGTGACGCCATACTTCTCAGCAGCGTTGAGGAACTGGGAGATTTGCTCCATCTGTTTGAAGGCCATGGGTGAGCTTGCGATCTTTTTCACAGGTTTGTCTCCAGGAAACAGACTGTTGATCAGTTCGCTCAGGACCTGAAGGAGTACGAGTCAAAGAGAGGAAATGTCGTTCATGTTAAAGTTTTTTTCTAAAAAAAAAAAATACTACCAATCAAATACACTATTTGTACTCACACATCCATCTTTCAGCCAGGCCTGGAAGCCCATTTTCCCTGGCTCTGGCTTTCCCACACCAGAACCACACTGACGGTTAATCCACTCCACCAGGATCTGCTCCAGCTCGGGGTCATACTTGCTGTCAATTTTATCCTGAACCTGCCGGCTCATGCCGTAGGATGGACCTTTGTTAGCCATGCCTCCCTGAGAGTGGAGGGAAGGAGAAAGATGGACGCACGAACGGAGAAGAGGGACAAAGAGTGGATGTAGATGGTTGAAAGACAGAGAGAGAAAAAAAAAGATAGAAAAAAATCTGAGCAAATGTTATGAGGAGTTGCTGGATTTTCCTGGATTTTGCTGGATTTTTTATATATTCATATAACACCAATGCCAAACACTGACATGCATGTCAAAAGCGTGTATTTAAGCGTAAATGCTCAGCACTTCATCTGAAACCCTCTCCCAGAACAGTGGCAATAACAGCATTGTGTCTCCTAATGCACACCATTTAGCCCTATCAGAATTTGTGTCTAAGGCAAAGTGGTGTACAGAGGGAGCTCTCGTTCAGCCAGACAGTTTTCTGCATTTCTTTTATGCACACACACATACACACACACACTCTCTCTGTCTCCCTTTTGTCTCTGTCAACACATACACACATATTGCCGCCAGCACTTTTTTTTTCTTTTGTTTTATGCTCTTGTATTTATTGCCTTTGGGCCAACAGCCAAGTGCCAAACCCATATCAATGTGCTGTCTGGACCATCCAACCTTTGTTGCCATCTTGATGTCAGGTCACTTCAACTTCCTGTTCCTGGGGAGGTTCAAAGTTCAAATGTTAAAGGTTAAAACCAGGAGCTGACTGGAGGAAGCTCGTCTCTGGCGCAGGAGGGCGGAATGTTATAACCAAGTCTAACAATAAAACTTCTGTGTGACAACAATAGATGACAATGCTTGAATCTGATTTCATTGGTCGCTGGACATTTCCAGTTGGCTGAAATGCTTATTACATAAAGTGATAGAATGTCTAGTTGGGCCAAGACCGTACTGATGTACGACCTGTTACAGAATGTTTCAAGTAAGTTTCTCTCATCACATGATCTCCCTGCCATCGTTTTTCTTCCCTCTTTTCCATTTTTCCCTCTTTCCTTTTATGATCCCTTGTATCCTTCCCTCACCTCTCCTTTTCCCCTATTTTTTTCTTTATTCTTCAAATGCTATAAAAGAGGAGACACATGGCTTCCATCGGAGAGAAACAGCAAACTCTCTCACCTTTTCATAGAAAATACACACATACCACCCAGTTTGTTTGTTTGTTTTTTGGTATCCAACCTATTTCTGTACCAGCCTTTTAAAAAGAAAAATCACATTCTTCTATAGCCAGAATCAACCAGAAGAGGGTCGAGTCGAGAAACATAATCATTTCATCTACTGTAATTTTAAATAAATCTACAGGTACTAAAGATCCTTTCACTTTGGGTACCTGAGGTCCCTTGTGATACTGCTACATATAGAAAATATATACTTGTGTTGCCAATAGATGCATGCCAACAACACAAATGAATTCCTGCTCACAGCTGTCCACAGAAAGCTACCACCAACCCAGTTTAATATTCTTTGCATTCCCTGTAGACTTTTTCCAGACCGCAAGAAACTAAACACACATGTTGGGCAACACGCTCACTTATATACAACCACAAGTTGAGATACTATATTGTCTTCGTCTGCCTTTCTCTCTCTCTCTCACTCTAGCAAATGCAGACACCCATACCCCTTGTTATTCCCACTGACATGTGTCATTATATAATCATTATTACAGAGTAATGTTTGTCTGGTATGCCGTCAACTCCCCTCTCTCTCTCTCTCTTTTCTTTAACTTTTTTTCCACGGGCCTCTAGTTCTGAGCCACATAAACTACTCTCTGGACCACAACTGCAAATCACACACACATACACACACACACTAAACTCTTTGTAGGGAAAGAAATAGAAGCTATGCTCACCACATTGTGTACTCAGTGCCTTCTCGTGTGCAGAAAGGCAAAAGAGAAAAGAAGAGAAGCTATTTTTCTCTCATAAGTTTGATCCTGTATCAGTCTCTACATGTACTTTACATGACAACCCTACAAAGATCACATAGTTTTTTTTTTGGAGGTTAAATAAGGCCGTCTCTGTTTCTGGTATTTATGTGTACCCAGGGACCTGTTGTTATGCTTGGGACTCGGCCCAGGTCCAATAACTCTGATTATCAGTTAAACAAATGTCTGTACTGTTTACTTCTCCTTAAATATTCAAGGCAGTCAGTTCACTTGATATTTAACATAAGAAGATAACCTTCAGCCTTGAGTATCTATGTTACACGTAATTCTGCAACTTTTTTCTGTTTCCAAAAATACTGCTGCCACAATCCTTTTGCAATTACAGAAATACAGAAGCCACTTCTGCTGCTATTGCTGCTACAACTTTTGCTACTGTATTAATGACCAGTTGTCCTGATTGAGACAAAGTCAGACTATGAATGACATCTATTACTGTAACAATGGCTTGTTACAACTACTAAACCTTCTACTACTGCTTACTGAAAATATTTGGGTAAAGATACAGCAAAAAAAAAAAAAGTTTTGGCGCAATAAAATAATAATAGGGAATAATCTGTCAAAAATGACAAATAAAGATTAACTAATACAGTAAAATAAACTGGATAAGTCAACAAGGGCTGCCTCTGAGAAGTCCCAAAGCACTTTATCCCACAAACATGACTTCATCATCCTGTCCCACCATCCATCCATCTCTCAGCTGTGTTTTTCCTTCTGTGTTTCCCTATTACCATGGTAAGTCTGTCTAATGCCAGAACAGGAAACCAGTGTGAAGGCTGTGGCAACTGTGGCAGCCTGAGGGGATGTGGCGTCATGCGGCCTCACCTCCGCTAGAGTTAATCAGCTCACCGCCCTGTAATGATTTGGTATGAATGAAAATGCTGGGCAGTAGTCAATGTGAAGAATTATATTCCTTGCTGTAAGCCTGTCAGAAGATGAGGTTAGCTATAAAGTAGCTAAATCTGAGGTACAGTTCAGCAGCATCACAGTCGGTTGAGTCATCCGAATGAGTTCATGTACTGTAGTTTGACTGTGTCCTTTTGTTACAGCTGTTATAGTTCAGCTGCAAAGAAAACTCCTGCTTTGCTCTGGCTTGCCAGACTTTTATTAGCATAGAAAGCAATTTTTCAGAAACTGCTGCCAAGGTCCTTCACGGCAATACTCTTATTATGATTGTTCTGACAAACTTCATAGCTGCTCAACTCAACTCATGTGTTTCTGCTGAATGAGGTGCAGACAATGTTGTCCAATTCATGTCAGCAAGAGGCTGGCCCTGCACCATTACATGGCTGCAGTTAGTTCCAGGCTTTTATAAACTACTGTGCCTCTGCGCTCTGCTGTGTTTATGTGCTGCCACAGGATTGGCAGGGCAGATAGCGTTATCTGCTCCTGTTGCTGCTACTCCTGCTGCTGCTTAGAAGCTGAACTTCCTAGTGATACTTCCCCTTCTGCCATCTACAGGCTGGTTTACTGGAACCACAGGGTGTGCTGCCATTCTTGATGATTCACTTGTTATCTTCAATCCAACATCAGAGCAGACTTTAAGACTTAAGTAGTTTTCATTTTCTCTTTTGGAGAATCTGTTTATGGACCATTGTCATACCTGCTCGTCTCTGTGTCTGCATGTCCTCATTAGGAAATGTGGCATCCTTTTATGTCTGGTGAACTCATGCTTCCAAACGCCATGAATAACAGTAAATCATTTGCTTATATAGATATGTTCACCAACCAAGATATGCAACAGTATCTGGTTCACCTCAGTATCTTTCCTCCCTGTGCTTAACATGGAAAACATATTAACCCTCAAATAACAGTAAGTCAATTCTGTATTAAAATGTAGGTAATCATACAGATCAAATTCAACCAGGCTCCATCTTAAAAACAGGCGTTTTTAAGTGTTTTAACAGAGGCATACACCCACACATCACTGAATGCAACACTAACTCAAACAGAACATAGAACACCTTGATAATCCAGCATATATGTATGTGATACCCACACTTTAACTGTTGAAGTCATGGTCAAGCACAGATACATCTTAAAGTGTATAATTTAAACATTTTTCTTCATTTGAAAAGGCTACATTCTTCTATTCATACTAATTTAATTTTATATTAAAATGTGAGTTTTTTTTTTTTTTTTTTTTTTTTGCCCATAAGGCCGCATGCTTTCAAAAGTCTTTGCCTAAGCTACAAAGTTTTAACCTACACAGCGGAATTAAAGAAACGTATACTCACTGGGTGAAGGAATAGGTCAGTTCTCTGCAGGCCACTAGTGCAGCTTGTGGGGTGAGCGTGGATGCTTGACTGAGTGTTTGTATATGCTCCAAAGGGCCCTCCCTCTCAAAAATGCCGGCTTAAAAGGAACAGATGAGGCAAGATGACTTCACTACAGTCTGCTGAGAGAGAGAGAGAGAGAGAGAGAGAGAGAGAGAGAGGGAGAGAAGGGAGGGAGTGTGTTGGTGGAATAGGAGGGAGAGAGGAGACGGGGAAAAAGGAAACTTCATCCTTAAAAGGGCATGGCCTTTCAGCAGCTCCCTCTCCCTGTCTTTGCATCTCTTCCCCTAACGTCTAGTTTAAAAGCCCAGCCTTATTTGGGTAGAGCTGTTCCATGAAGAGGAGGGAGACAGCAAGCCAGGCGGTGTTGGTTTGGTCAGCAGGAATTCTCCAAATACTTTCACCACATCCCTCCTCGTTCAAAGTGGCCACAGTATGGTGAGGCAGAGGATGGTGACTAGAGGGAAAGAGAAAGGGGTGGGGGTTCATTACCCCACACTGCAGAAATACAATAATGTCAGAAATTACTCTTTTGTTTCTATAGTTTTGCTGAATGAGGAATGAGGAGTGAAGGAGAGAAGAGAGAAGGGACAAGGAAGATGAACTGAAAGGAGGTGACAGTACATGAGGCAGAATAAGAGGAGACAGAAATGGAGAAATGGATAAGGGTGAGGAGGAGTTATGAAGTCATCATCATTCAGACAGAGAATTCCATGTAAGTCCTCAGTACTCTTCAACAGCTGTGCCCAGTGTGTGTGTGTGTGTGTGTGTGTGTGTGTGCTCGTACATGTCTACCACCCATGACATTTCCATCACTTCCATTCCTTTTCAGCACGTCTCTCCAAGGAGGTGTTGAACATGTACTTATACAGTAACGGAAGTTTTCTACGTCAGAGGAAAGACACTCGGGATGACTCGTATGTAACCACCCCTTTTTTTTTTTTTTTTAACACAAGTTGTGTGACATTCACAAGGAAGCAATCAATCTAAAGAAGAATCCTCAATGACAGACCTTGAAAGGCTTATTATCTTCTAAATACATTCCTGATTTCAAGTTGCTCCTACTTCTCATTCTCACCTGTCACATGTGCCCAATTGTGTTCAAATAATGGAAAAAATGTATCTGATGCTGTGTGTTTGGCACATATACTGTAAATGTGACTGTATTAGGTGTAACTAAAGTAGAGCCAGATGTGGTTGGTTTATTGGGTGTATTTTATACGCTAGCTGTGGATCCTTTAAATTGAGCCTCCGTGGATTGGAAATGTTTGTCAAACACCTCCAGATTTGAGATCTGGGACATGTGAAGTCAAGTCAACAACTTGAACTTGTTGCATTTCTTTGCAACCAACCTGAACCGCTACTGCAGTGTGACAGGAGAATTATTAGATGAAAGACACCACCCACAAAACAGAATACTGTTTTCATGAAGGGGTGGACTTGGTCTCCAAAAATGTTTAGATATGTGGTACGTGTTAAAGTCACATCCACATGAATGACACGACCAAAGGTTTCCCAGTAGAACACTGTCCAAAGCATCACACTGTCTCCACTAGCTCATTTTCTCCCTATAATGAATCCTGTAATACATTGTATGGTCTGACATTATCATCAAATTTAACATTAACTTTTTCATTAATGTGAGCCAAAGTAGTTCTCCTGTTATATCTGACCATACCAGTCCCCAAATTCATCAGTGAGCCATTGGCTGCTCACAACCCTTTTACCAGTTCTCCAGTATTCTTTCCTTGGACCACACTTAACAGGTACTGACCAAAACCAGCTTTGGCCATACTACAAGAGCTGCAGTTTTATAAACACTCTGACACATGTTGAAGCTGCTCACATCTTTACGCTTGGTCATTTTCCCTGCTTCTAACATCAACTTCAAGGACAAAATGTTCACCCACTAAAAGGTTATGTTCTAATGTTATGGCTGATCAGCATATTACTCTTAGAATGACTGGTATGTATAAACTTTGACAGTGCATGTGTTTGTGTGTGAGCTGCTGCTGTCATGTGTTTATACAACTGGAGAATCTGCTTTGCCTGCCAGTGGCCCATATGCATTTGTAATGAGCTTCCATGAAAGGCAGGTGTTTACATTGTTATACAACACTGTCATAGGCCACAGTCCACTGTTATCATTCCCAAAATCTACCGAAACCTCCATCTGCTACCTATTTCCATTCATGGACGACTCCTAACTGTACACATGTGACATTAAAAAAAAAAATAAAAGTACACCTGTCAAATAAAAGTTTATTGTGTCCAAATCAAACAATCTCAAACTGTCTCTGTACATAAACCATCACTGCAGTTGTGGCAGTTGATTCACAATCATTTTTTAATGATGACAGTGTTTCAAAATGACGTGACTTTCTGTTTTCTTGTCATGTAAATGTCATGTGTATGCTCCAAATACACTTTCATGTATCTATGTTTGTATGTCTATATGACTTTACTACTGCAGGGGCTCTACAGGAGTTGTCCCATGATAGGTCAGGTGACTTACTATGACCACTAGTTTGTTTATCTCAGCTGAGCAAGTATACATGGATTCATGTGAGGTCCTGGAGAGAGAGTAGTCTGGATCTCCACCTGGTTCATTACTCATGGATCAATAGGGTACAGCATGTAACCCGTAAAGATGTTGTACTCCAGGTATGTACAGAGCTTCCTCCCAAGTATTAGCTCCACATAGACCTGATCACCTCCATTCAACTCCAGTACCACAACCTGTGAACAATAAACAGTGTCACATTTCACATATCTGTGTGGAAATCTGTCAAAATTGTGAGGAAATTGGTACATGTGTTTGTATGTTTGCAGTTTGCGCTATCATGGAACTACATTCTTGTTAAAATTCTTACTTGAGTGGCGCTGTCTTCAGAATCCTCTCGATTGCTTTCCCACACTCCAGCAATAGGGTTACTATTCCAAATCAGCTGGACCTAGTGATACAACAAAAATCAAAGCATTAAGATATGGATGACTTGTTGAATGTATCCTGGAATCAGACATTTTATTATCTGTCTACTTTGTGATGGAGGCGATCGCCCTCATCCACAGATGAGTAGACTGTGATGGAAAACACATAAACACCACGACGGGGAGCAGCGAAGACACCTGGAAAGTCAAATGAAAAATCAGTGGAACTGCAGCGATTAACTTTAATTGTTTGTTTTTAATTTGAAATGATGGTTAAAGCTTTTCTAAGTGATAAGTTCATTTGTATGTGTGTGTGCGCGTCCTACCCAAGGCAGCGTTATATCCATTGCCATCATTGAGAGTATTAATGCGGTATGGGATTGGCACGTTAGTATTGAAAGGACCAAAGCAAGGTTTATTAGTTCCAGGAAGTATGATGGCTTGATTTGGATCCATTTTGGCCATGAAAGAGATCTTCATGCTTGCTGAGACAGAGATTAAGAGATGTATATTTTATGGTAAAGCTTAGTTTTCATTAGATACTTTTTTCTATACATGGTCTGGTCCATCAGTTTAGGCGTGATTACCTGCAAGTGAAGTTACACTCATATACAGGTCCTCAAACTTGTACGTCAAGCTACCGATCTTGTCGAGGAGATAATCTTCTAATTTGAACAGGTCATTGGCTGCGCAGCAGCAGCCGCGTTGGCGAGTGAAAGTACAGTTGCAGTCCCATGAGTCACAGGTCAGAGGTCCTTCAAAACTGACTGGAAATTAATGGAGGGACGATGAAAGAGAGGAGGGATACGTGGTTAAACACGGAGGGCAGAGGTGTATAACATGTAACACTTGTGTTAAAAAGCATACATTGCAATAATATCAACCATGAATATACTGTGCAGATGGATAAAATATGGCAGTTTGGGTGGCTTACGTGCAGCACTTTTCAGCAATTCACTAGCAGTGGTTTGGGCCTCCACCTGGCCACAGAGAAACAGCGACCCCAACAGGAACAAAACTGGTAATACAACCATCTGAAGAAAAAGTAGCATGCAGTGTTTGATCAGTTATGGATTAACATCTGCACCTTTGAGAAATGATGAATGAGTAAGTTACATTTGAGTTTCTTACAGATTCTGAATTCAAATTGGTGATTGCGCATCTTTGGTATTACTTGTTTTGTCACTTTTAATTGTGACAATCTGGCACAGTTTCCAGCCACAAAATCTGCTTAAATCTAAATTCAAATGACATCTTTTATAATCACACCCGCTCAAGAATTTCTGGTTCATTATGTCAGAAACAGACTCAGACTTTTTACTTTTATCAACTCATGTCAAAGCACAGAGTTAATCAGCAGTTGTTAAAAAAATTCAGACACTGGCTGTATCAAAAAGGGCAAAAAGAAGAGTGATTTTACCCTTGTGATCACTAGAAGTCAGTTAATGCAGGTTTGAAATTACATACAATAATAAGTAATTAATATTAAGGCAAAAATCATTAGCATTGTATGGATGATTTCTATAAATAACATTTCACATTTCTATAAATTATACCAAATAATAAAGATAGAAAACAAATTGGTCACAATCTTAATCAAGGTGGTTGACAACCACACTGACCAATTTAAATTGTTGTTGTTGTTTTTTATTATTATTATTATTATTATTATTAGTATATGGTGAGAGCTATGTAAGGATAGAAATGTCAAACTTACTGTTTATGTTCCTCCCTCTCCTTGATGTGAAAGAAATTACTCAAGATCTTGTGAGTTTGCGACAGTAATATTTTTTAAGTAGGGGATGGTTTTTAGCTTCTTATTCAGGCTCAACAGGTGACCCTCCCCTTGAGGAGGTGAGTGACAGTAGCTCCACCTCTCTCTTTCCACACACGCACACACACACACACACACACACACACACACACACACACACACACACGCACGCACGTACTATTGATAGCCAAGTGTGTGACTGATAATACTGTGTTGAAGATGGTTTTCTATAGAGTGAAAGAATAAGAATTGATCTTGTTGCACCATTCCGTGGCCTATTGTTGAGACCATAATAACTTAATTAGGACAGTAGTATCTCGTTGCCATTCTTCCAGAGGACACCGGCTGCTTGGAAACGCAGATACGTTTGACGAAGCTCACAGCGGACATAATGGCCCGCAGAGGAGAAGACAAAAGGGGTCGATAGAAAAGTGTTATCAGTTCATCTATAACGGCACAGAGCTGACAACAATATAAAATGGCACCTGGTTCTCATGTTCACATGGAACGAAAAAGAGACATGGCCCTGGATTTTCCCATTCTCACTTTCCCTTTGGATATCAGAAACCCAGATGTACTGATTGCAGTTTGTTGTGTCGCTGAGATAAAATAAAGCTGATCAGCTGAATTTCATGTCATTGATGTGTTGTGTTGATGAAAATTAAATTATCTTGTGTTGTTGTCTAATACAGGAGACAACTTTAGATATTTTTGGCTGTTTGGTTGTTCTATATCTGCTTGTTAGAGTATTCAAAAGCCTTTAGGGTCACATTTTAACTTTTGCAGCACCATGGCTTCTAAACTTAGAGCCAAAATAGACAAGGGCAACTAAGGAGTGTAGTTACAGCATTTTTTAAATAGAATATATAGATATTTTCAGCTGTAAAACATTCAAGCTATATCAGTTTAAACACAAAACTACATGCTGGCATTTGTGTTGGTATGGAACCTCTATGGAGGTTCTTACATTAAAATGTTTGTAACCTGAAGTCATTTGCTCTTGTTTTTTTTCCCTCCGGTCTTACAAGATAACAATATGTTTTTTTGTTTACAGCTAAGTTTAAAGCCATTCTATCTCCTGGGATAATACATTGTCTGTGTTTTTTTGAACGCCACCCACATGTATTGAGTCCCACGTCAGCTGACCTGGTTCTGCACACAGTGTTATCTGCTAGATGGAGGCCACTGCGTATCAAGTGTTTTATGTCTCCTTTGCACAGCATCTCATTCAAAACAATAGATGGCTCCTTGAGTTGATACACATAACAGCATGAGCTGCCCCAACTTCAGGTGTGATTTAAAACCACAGCTTTGAATTGCTGTATAATAGTGAAAATAAAGGCATGGTCACCTTCTTGAGATTGTCTGATGCTGAGTTCATTTCAGTGTGATGAAGCCAGAAAGCAGCTTACTGATTAAAGATCACTTTCTGAGGACTGAGGACACTTCCTTTTTTCCTTATTATTTTGGGCTCCGATCCTACTGCTAGATTGTAAACTATGTGATTCGGGACAGGGGTATAAAATAACACAGGTGGCTGTGTTGAGGTCCTGACTGTAATCTCCGATTAACAAATTATGCTGGTAAAAGCTGTAAACAGTAGTAAGTGAATATCCCAGGTATGAGGTCACTTGGCGCTTGAATTGAAGTCATGAAAAGGCCAAGCGGAGATGGTGAATCAGGTAGCCAGAGTGAGCTGGTGGTGGAAGGTGCTCAGTAAAGTCTTTATAATGGCTTTTGAGTTGATCAAATTACTGTAGTGTCCATGGTCTGGCTTGGTGCCTGCAGCTTTGAAGAATCCCCAGCCATTTTAAAAGTACATGCAATATTTGATTAGAGGAACTCAACCGTAACTGAATAACTGAATACACATATGATTAAACAGGGACACGTGTACTGTCAAACATTAAGTCAACCCTGAAGAACCAGGCCAGTGTAGTGATATTTAGTGCAATGACGATCCATTGCATGTACTCATGTGTTTCTGCTGGGGTCACAGTTACAGTGTATCATGTTCTGTCATCAACCCCAGAAATATAGGACTGATTCAAAATAAGACCTAAAATTCTCAAATTCTCATCACACACACATCAACACACACATGCATGCACACACATACACTGCAAACAGGCTTTTCATGTTTACCACTGTTTTTGTTGTTCTCACACTTCTCACACAGCACCTTCACATGGCCAACTCCCATTTAATGCACAGCTCTTTGTCCTCACCTTTCTTTCAGTGGCTTTGAGAAGGACTTGCGTTACACCTTTGCCTTCTTTGTTGCGTGAATATAACCTGTTAAATCTTCTACTATCAGTTTTTTACTCAGCAGGTTATGAGAAGATTGTTTTGATTATTATAGAATTGGCCACAATCAAAAAACAATGGCCAACCCTTTGTAAAATAAGCTTTAATGATTATTAGTAAATTAAGTTTCCTCTCAGAACCTCAGATGCTTGATACCCAGCAACTCCAAACAGGGTTAGTTGGAGCATTTAGTTAATTAAAAGCCCAATATTTCTTCAGAACAGAGCTAAAAGTCAATAAATACTAGATCCACCAGCTGAATAGAAACACAACTCCAGGTAAAAACAAATGTTAGGTTGTTGTGTTTACATGTTGTTTTCACTGAAAATCCTCTATCCATCAATTTTCAACTGTCTATCTGGGATCATGTTGCAGTGGCAGCAGGACCAACAAGATAGCCTTAGTGTCCCTTTACACGGAAACACTTTCGAGCTCTTACTATGGGAAATAGAGGCCTTTCCAGGCTAGATGAGATATTTAATCTCTCCAGCTTGTTTGGAGTCGAACCCTGAGGTTTCCTCCCAGTTGGATGTTCTTGGAAAATGTCCAAAGGGAGGCACTGGGGAAACATCTCGATCATTATCCTTGAACCACCTCAACTTTCGATGTGAAAGCAGCAGCTCTACTCTGAGCTCCTTTCTAATATCATCTCAGCTGCTTGCGATTGTAAATTGGTTCACATTCACCTATTCACACAGAACCTCTATATATTGTGCATACATATGGGGTTCAGTATCTTGACCAAGGAGACTTCAACAAGCAGATTGGAGGAGCAGGGAATTGAATCATTTACCTCCCAGTACTTGGACAACTCGGCCTAACCACTTGCTCTGAGCCACAGTCATATTTGCATTCTCATTGTTTTGGTTACTATGCAGTGCTCTTGACTACAGATGAAAGTTGGAATATAGATCAACTGATAAATCAACATTTTTTCCTATTGGCTCAGCTCCCTTTTACCATATTTCTGACACTACACTGATTCATATGTCCCTTAACTGACATTAAGTGCTATGAGCACTTAATGTCAGCTCAGCAAACGGAATACTTCGCCAGGCCTGGCAGGCAAACTGGGGCATCTCACTGTAGCCAGGTAGGAGGCAGGTAGAGGGAAGCTTGTCTCCAAGCTTCTACCAACTGAACCAAGTTCATCATCAGCATCAATCTTTTGTTCTCAGGGAGTGGCATAGGTGTGTGTGTTTAGTGTGAAACAATGTTCAGGTAAGTCCTATGTGACAAAGTAACTTCCTACACTAAGACCTGTACTAACAAGCACGTTCAAAAAAAACCTGGATATCTTTGTGATATCTGGTTGTACTTAAAGAATCGCAGTGTTGCTAAGTGGTCACAAAGCAGGTTATCAAGTGGCTCAGTGAACCTGGGTTTCCCTCTATATATTAGTGAGTTGAGAAAAAGGTATTAATTAAAACTACCATTTTCAGAACTGTGATTAAATTAGTAAAGGAAAAATCTGGAGTTACTGTAGTAACTCCAGATTGTAGTAGCATTATAGTACTGTGTACTATAATGACAGGGCAAAGGGCACAGTTGGATTAAGACAAATCATGTTTTTAAACCACTGTAAGACTCAAAATAACATTTAACCTCTGTTGAGAGGGTTCCTACAGACAAATCAGTGTTGTCAACTTTGTAAATGTACAGACAGATTCTATAGAAGATTGTTTACGAAGTCAGTATATTACTTAAAGTTGTTTTCCTCTTAATGCCAACTTAAAAGTCTGTAAAGTTGATTGCCGAATGTAGAGTTAAACAATGCTGTTATGTGCAGCTGCCTTTCAATATTGACTTCAATACTAGTTTATGATGCCATGAACTGCTAAGAATTTGTACTTTTCCATGGAGATGCTCTCCTGCATTGGCATCCATCGAGACTGTTTGGTGCTACATTCAGCAATTGACTTTTCTTCAAGATGGCGTCGACAGGAAAACAACTTCAGGTAATGTAGTGAACAAAATAAATACATAAATAAATAAATAATATCCAATGTAGATGAAAAGTTACAGGGTTAGGGTGTTTCGCCTGCCAAAACAGAGTCGTTTATAATAGAAGGGTCATGTTGGATAAATACCAGTCTGACTGAAATGTTTATGTCTAATCACAGGAAATATTTAAGACCATGTATATAATTTTGGTAATATTAGTCGAATTTAGTTTTTATTCTCAGATCAAAAGAAACAGAGTGGACTCAAACCCTGATTTTTCAAGTGATCTGATTGGTCAGTAGTTGACCGTTTTATACTGTCATTAGTTTTTATTAAATAAAATGAAGATTGGCAGGAAACGAGTGAGAGAGTTGAGGGACGACATGCCGTAAACTGTTGGCGCTTTTGGGAATTGCTACTCAACACTTGAACACCACCATGGTACATGCCCTGGCGATTCTAGATCTGTAAAGTAGTACTGATGTGTAAAAATGGTGGGGGTCCCTTGAAATGATGAAACATTCTCACTTGAATGTACTCTGGGAAGTTACAGTTGGATTACATACATTCTATTAATTATTTCACGTCCATTAGCTGCACTGGTATTCCACACTGATACAGTAAATCATTGTAGTGTAATATAATTGCATGGGAGTGTTTCTGTAAATTTCTGGATAAACAGAAATGTTTGCTGTGGTTTTCCACCATAACAAATGGAAAAAAAACTAATCCCAACTTTAAAAAAAAAAAGAAAATGAATACTTGCATCTTTATTATTTTATTCACTTAATATTTGTCTACTGTGTTCATAATGCAGTGAATATTAAGTAAATATTTGCATACTCTCTGTATCTGATTTTTTTATTTTAATCAACACTTAATTATGGACTGTACGTCACTTGGCATCTTTTAATTTCAGTTCCTTGATTTAAATGTTTATTTAAATGTTGTTATTAAGTTAAATTAAAATGTCAAAAGTCGGTCATTTCCAGTCAAAATCTTACACTACTCTATCAAAAACAGACAGCAAAGAGAGGGTAGTAGTTCAATACTTTATTTTGTCAAGAAGTTTGTTTTCAATGTTGACATCACATGTTTTCAGTTGAAACAAAATCAACTATAATGCCAGGATTGTTTCAAAAAAAAAAATCCTGATTTGTTTTCTTGTGATTTTCCAGCTTTATGGGTGTGGACGTATTTCTCTCACGTAAAAACAACGCCACAGAAAGATTTAATCTAGCAGACTCTATCTTTGTTAGTAGGGCAAAAACCAGCAGGCTATACAGGTTATTCAGTAGGATAAAGCAGGAAGCCGCTGAAAGTGTTGTAAGGGCCGTCACTGCAGAGGTAACAGCCTACGGGCAGGCTTACATACACCTTGTCCCCAGCCTTCAGTTGCTGGACCACAGAAGTAGTGATACTGTCCTCTTGGTCCTCTTTGTTTGTTTCAGTGGATGCAGCAATCATCTGGCCATTCACCTCCAGATTGGCACAGGCAGCCAAGGCGATATTGGGAGAACCAGCATCACTGTAGACGGTAAGGACAAGAGTGTAGACACCAGATCTGGGCACAGTGAAGATTCCGGTGTTCACATTGTAGCTATTACCCAGGTTAAGGAAGACACGTTGGTAGACGATGGTTGATTTTTGAGGGAAGGGGCCAAAGCACATGAAACGATCGTTGTTGAACAGTGCGACAGAGAAGGCAGTGCGGCTGTCTGGAAACACGGAGAGAGAAGTAAAGAAATAAAAATAAAGAAAAAAGATCAGTGTTGTCTCATTAAGTGTGTTGCTTTTTTCACCAACACTCGTGTGCTATACATGTCGCTCACCATTAAGATTGTGGAGAATCTGCTTTGCTTGTGAGTATTCCTCCTCCACCCTGGATAGGGTCTTGGAAAAGTATGACTTCAGCCTGTAAACCTCCTGCAGCATCAGACAGCAGCTACAAGAACCCTGGTCCGTCTTGCATGCTGAGCATAAAAGCACATAAATACACTTACAGGTAAGAACATACTCATTCACACCGGTTATGTACCCACAATTCCTCACCGTTGCCTTCATTGTTATCCACAGATGGTGCTTCCTTTCTTGGTCCGTTCCAAGGATTAAAGAGTTGAGCAGACACTGCATGCAGCAGGCACAGCAATACAACAGCTGGGAGGAAAAGCAGCAAAGAAAAGTGTCACAATAAAGAACTTTGTATTAGAGTTCTCTTTTGGCATATTCTATATATATTAACCATTGCTATCTCTCTAAAGTCTTTAAGGCGTTAAGTCTCACCTCTCATGTCGATGCTAAATGAAAACAGCTTCAGGAGGAAAAAAAGTGTGATAGACTCATCAGGAAAGGAGGTGTCATGGATATATATTTTTCTCAGAGCTCCTCCCTTGATACCTCTTAGTTTTATTTCTCTTATTCTTACATGGCTCCTCCCTCTTTTTTTTTTTGCGCTATTTACCTTTGTAACTGTGTAACCGAGGGTATTTTATCATTATCATCAGCTGCTCTCACTTTCTAATATCACACACACACACACACACACGCACACACATCAGGTGTCATATTGTCTGAGGTGTGTATACTCAGTAACAAACAAGGGATACAGAGCCTCATTATAGTTTAATTGGTTTTAAATGCGTGTAGCAAAATAGCGCCAATGTCTGAGTTGGCTGCTTTGTCACTCAATATAAATGTATCAAATATGATAGAACGGTTGAGTTCACTCATTTTACTAGATCTTTTTTTTTATTTTCCTTGTTTTCTTGTTTGGTAATAAAGTGTTCAGTAATAAAGTGAGTATGTCATATAGAGCTCAAGAAAAGGTGCAAATTTATAGATATGTTGTAGGTCACATGTCACGCAACCCTGACACCCATACTGGTTTCAGTATAGATATGATGTGTCCTGGTCCAGAAATAAGCCCAGAATGGGATATTGATAATATATCATATGTTTTAGTTGGACTAGCCTGGTGGTACAGAATTTAACACTGTGGCCACATAGAAGGAAGATTCTAGTATGAGCCTGAGTCAGTGCTTTTCTGTGGAGTTTCAATGCTCTGCTTGCGTCTTTGTGGATTTTCTTCACTGTCCATATAATTCTAAGTTACAGGTACATATATGTCTCAGTTAGGTTCACTGATTACTCTGAATCGCTCATAGATGTGAATATGAACATACATTTTTTTGTGTGCTTTTATGTGACAGACTGTTGTACCCCCACTCTCACCCACAGCCAGCTGGGATTGGCTCCTGTACCCCACCACTGTTTTAACCAGTATCAGCAGGATAAGTAGTTAGATTTGTACATTGTCCCCACTGTGGCACAATTAAAGCAATTGGATGAATATTTGAACAGACTTGAATTGAGAGGAAAACAACATATTGTAATAAATTTTCCAATTATATTGACTAGAACCATCTTTTTTTTTTTTTTTTTTTTTTTTTTTCCCAATTATACGTTTTTGGGGACTTTGACCTTTGTGGTACATACCCTAACAATTCACACATTGGGACACTAATGGTAACTTTTGAAATCTTTTTTTTTTAATTCAGCATTGTCAAGCAGTATATCATTGATGTAGAAGACAAAATCATTTCACAAAACCAAGCAGCTTCTTCACAAGCCTGATTTATTTTCTCGTTTCAGACACAGATTTTGTTTTTATTCATAAATCTATCACAATTTACATCGCATCATTTCAGTCTGTTAAAGATCAGCAGCTATTACAAACAAAATGCATGATCCAGGACATGAAGACAGTTCACACAATGCATGGGTTGAAGGGATTGTTGATTTTTGGGACATGATTCCAGGACAAAATATGAATATACACATTGTGTTGCTACGGGTGAGCATACATAATGGAGAGATTAGCATCTATAAGATTGTCATCACAGAAAGATTTCTTCTAGTAAACTAAAACCTTTTCGGTACAAGGCACAAAATGGACCAAAGGCCAGAGTAACTACATTGTTATATTGTCACTTCCATCAGTAGGATACAGCAGAAAGCCAGTGAAAGTGTTAGTGTGTTTGTCACTATCAGAGATATGACATCCTTCAAGCAGTCTGACAGTAACGGAATCCCCAGCTTGGAGTTTCAAGGTTACAACAGCACTAGTGCCGTCTTCAGAGTCCTGGCCATTTTGTTCGACAAGTGTAGTCTCCACTCTATTATTAACCATCAGCTTAGCACAGCTATCTACGTTCTGACCAGTAGTAACGGAGGCATAGAGGGTGACGGTGATGCTGTAAACACCAGAGCGGGGTGCAGTGAAGACTCCAGTCCGTGAATCATAGCTGCCTCCCATGTTGATGAAGACATGTTTGTAGACGATGACACTGGGATAAGGGAAGGAGCCATGGTTGACGATCATGTTCTCATTATTTAGAGCAACAGAAAAGGCAATGCGGCTGCCTGGAAACAGAGAAACACAGATCATCAGGTATGACCTGTAAGAATTTAAGACAATCTGACACTGCACTGTTTGATTGGTGTAACCCATTGATCACTCACTTCTCATATTGTTAATGATGCCCATCGATGCTCTCAGCCTTTGGTCAAAATGAACAATGGATTTATTGAAGATATCCTCCAAAAAGTTGATGTGCTTCTGCATCAGACAGCAGCCACACGATGCTGCATCGTTAAGACACACTGCACACACACACACACGCACACACATATACATTCATACGTTAGGTTGTTGATGAGATTATATGTGGACATAGACTGCATATTGACAAAAAGCAAAAGATTTGTTCCTGTAACAACTCACCGTTGGTCAGAGGATCTGCTCGTGGTACTGGTGAGCTTATAGGTCCATCCCAGCTATAAATGGCTCCGTTGACAGCATGCAGCAGACACAGAAATACAATCGCTGGGTGGGGGAAAAAAAAGGAAAAATTTATGCCAGTAAACCCAGAAAAAAAATTGCATTCAATACCTGTACTTTTTTCTCAGGTAGTGCACTGATTCTGAAGTTCTGTCTGTCGGTTCTTTTTCTAATTTTCAGGAGAATTAAATTTAACACCAAATACTCTACTTTATTCATTTTACTTTTTCTTTTCTTCACCACCCAAATCCACTCAACTATTCAACCAAATATTATAATGCAAGTGCTGCAACCTGCGTGTGGTCTCACCTTTCATGTTGATGCTGGTAAGTGATGACAGCTTTACAAGGGTGCAAGTTGCGTTGTCTCATCAGAAGGAATCACAAGAATCGTGAATATATATATATTTTTTTTGAAGCTCCTCCCTTGCAACATAAGTTTTATTCCTCCTCTCTTAACATCGCTCCTCCTTGTTTTAATTCATTGTCCGCCCCATTCGTCTTTATAACTTCATAACTGGACGTGCACTGCGTCATCATCAGGGCTCTCATTTTTCTGAAATTCACACTCAAGTACACACACACGCGCACACACACACACACACTGAGTCTTTGTTGTTGATGCCACCCATGTATCATATTGTCACATGAGAAAAAGAGTATTGCATGTGGAGTTTGGTTTTCTCATGCTGCCAAGTGTTATTCATGCTGGTAGTGTTGCAAACTTGAAGGATTTTTTTCATAGCCTTGCTCCAAGACATACATCTTGGCAGTGACGGCCAGTCAATAGGGACTCCCTTCTAATTTTCTAGGTGCCATGAGATGACGCTGTATCAAACATAAATTAATTAAGCAAAACTATCAACTCAGAATTGCTTATTCATCCGAGCTCACCTTCACTACTTAACTTGTTAGCTAGTTAACTCAACATGGGACCTTTTAATAAACGCTGATTTTTTAGATGATATTTCAATTCAGTTCAGTTCAATTTATTTTATTTATATAGCGCCAGGTCATAAAAACATTTATCTCAAGGCACTTTACATAGAGAAACCCAATGAATATTTATTGTCACATATTCGTTCATCTGACCTTTAATTTAGATAATTAAGGTTCTCCACATAATATGAATATCTCTGAATGCAAACTAAATAAAAGCTCAAAGTACTTCCTATTTCCTCAAAACTAAAAGTCAAACTAAAACTATTTAGTGAAGAGATTAACGATAAAGCAAACAAACCTGTAGTAATGATATCCTAATGCTGCAGGACAATCTAAAGGCACGTTGTGTCATTTTTCAGCTTGTCTATTAACAAAAATTGATTTTATAAGCTCAATACAGGAGTCTACAGGCCCCAACATGGTGACAACACTAGGTAAATACAGCTCCGCCTTTTGCCTTCTTATGTTCAGTGGCAGCGCGACAGACTCAGACTCACAGAGGGAGATACCCACCAGACATAGTCTACCAGAGAGCTCTGTGAGAAACCATCCATATATGTTAAAAGCTGGAGACCAGAATTTCTCACACAAATATGAACAGGTTTCACCCTCGCCAAGGAAATAAAAATGAGAACAAAAAAGTGAACAAAACCAGTAACACTCCGAAACAAGAGTATATATCGGAGTTGCTTTTTCCAAATAGAAGAATGACATGTTTTTGATATTTTTCTGCTATCGTAGAGGGAAATATGCACTTGGAAAAGGGGCGGGGCTAAAGAATACTATTCAGTTGCTTGTAGAATAGGACCTCATCACTAGATGGAAGAAAATCTTACACAGTATGTCTTTAAGAAAGAAAAAATGAAAACTAACTCCTTGAGAGGATGCATGTCTATGCATGTCTGTTCAGCCAAATCTGCAGGATGCTTCAACAAAAGGAACGTTTAATATGATCATATTACATGTGGAGTCTGCAGCCATGCTAACAGTTATTGTGGGATTGTATGCTTCGGGTTTATTGCTAATTAGCATGCTAACTGGGATTACCATCTTTAGAACGTTAGCATGTAATCATTTGCTTATTAGCATTTTTCTAAATCAAACAAACAAAAACTGCTAGAGTGAATGACACCAGCTTTACAGATAGACAAATACAGATTGACAAATTAAATCTTTTTTTTTTTTTCTGCACACAATGTCATATCACTGTTCAATAGTTGCTAACACATTTAACCCAAAACCACAATGCAAACTTTGGTAGCGCCAGGGAGAATTGCAGATGACCAAGTTCAGTAGGACAACTTTTTTGGAATATTTGATATGGAAGTTTGTACAAAGTGTAGTGCCAGTCCTCCAGGTAGATGCTGAAATATTTCCCATTTCAATGTTTCAGATGTTTCAATGGCAATAAAATTGTCTCCTGTTAGTGGAGGTGAGGAAAAGCCACATCATTCATGTTCTGAGATAATATCTGGGGTCTGGACCAAAGTTGTGAACCACCTGACTGACATTCCCATCTCTTCAGCCTAGACAAAAACATTAGCACAGGTAATTACTCAGTTCTGTTTGAACTTAAGTCAAATATCTGGCCAGTAATGACAGTATTTTGACTTGACTTCTCTGTTTCTATACTCTAACCTATGCATTTGTCACAAGACTCTTGGTATTTCCTCAAATTTCTAACTGTTCCCTTCAAACTACTTATCATACTCTTTTTCATCTACCTAAGTGTAACATTAAAGACATTCTATACTTATATTTTACTTGATTAAAACTGCTTTTATATAGTTGTCTATATAACACTCTTGGTTCCCTCAATTCACACTCACCATCTTGCAGCATTACAGTAAAATACAGTTTCTGCAGTACTGGAAATAGTCAATGTATAATGCAAGCTTAATGTAGTGAGTTAGTTTGCAGTAGTTTAGTTCTTGTTAGTGCAGCTCATTGAGCAGTGGTTGGGATGAACAGTTCTTTGACCTCTGTCCACTCAATGATTGAACCTACTGTGTACTGTTCACATGTGAAGTCCTGAGCTGTCATTTGGTCTTCAAAATGGTCCATGTTCATGAGGTGCCAACAAATAATAATCTCATTGTTTCTTCCTGTCATTGTCCTTGCATTTCCTACACAATGTTACAGGGCTGTCCATACACTTATTCTCTGAGCATTGCAGTTGAGGTCCCAGCTAACTGTGGGCAGGGGTGGTTTATCTTTGGACAGGTCAACAATCTGTTACAGGGCTAATCTAGAATCAGAATCACCAATTAACCTAACCTGCATGTGTTTGGACTATTGGAGGAAGCTGGAGGAAACCCATAGAGATACAGGGAGAACATGAACAAAAGACCCCAGGCTGGATTCAAACCCAGTAGCCTTTTTTCTGTGAGGTGATGTGCTACCTGTCCTGCTGGACACTGACCACAAAGCGAACAATGAGTCTTTTGTGTCCAACTTGCTGTTTTCTAGCAGTTTTGCTCTCATGAATTAGCCCAACATGAACACAAAGAATACATTTACACAGACATGAATAATGTTTTTAGAAAAGTAAAAGACAGACTTTTTAAGTAATGATTATGTTGATTTTTGAACAAGTCACAAATCATCATTTTACTTTTCTGTGTGTCTGTGATGCCCACGAGTGCACATCATTGTACAGAGACTGTTCAGCTGCAGGTGATGGTTCATGGTGAAAATTGTCGCAGTTTGTAAAATGAAATGGAGGTAAAAACGAAGCAGAAACTCTGTTTTAGAGAAGGATTCTAAAAAGATCACAGAACTGCTAATTTTTTTTTTAAAATTCTCATTTATTTCTAATTTTACAGACCATGTCAAAGTCTCCATCACACAGATTTACAATCACAAGAACAAAGATACTTGTATGACTTTAGTCAGTTGTGATGAAAGTTGGGACACAGACAATAGCAACACAGACATATAGCTTTTAAAATCAAAATGAACAAGAGAGTACTTTGTTTGGGATGGGTGGACAAACAAATGATCAGGTGGATTAGTTCACATGGCACAACAGCCACCTCAGAAAGATTTAT
The DNA here is from genome assembly GCA_016801845.1 of Polydactylus sextarius. Classification (NCBI taxonomy): domain Eukaryota; kingdom Metazoa; phylum Chordata; class Actinopteri; family Polynemidae; genus Polydactylus; species Polydactylus sextarius. The sequence continues at coordinate 760,191 of CM028926.1, forward strand.
TCTATCAGTTTCAAACCATGTCAGTATCAGTACAGCTACGTTTTGCTAACTTAATCAGTAGCATACAGCAGGAAACCAGAGAAAGTGTTGTAGTGGCTGTTGTTATCGCAAAGGAAACACCCAATGGGCAAGCTGACAGACACCTGGTCCCCAGCATTCAGGTGGTGGGCCACAACAATACTGGCGCTGTCCTCTTGGTCTTGCATATTTTTTTCTCTGGGTCCTGCCACTAACTGGCCATTAACCTCCAGAGTGGCACAGGCAGCCAGGGTGTTACCAGGAGCACCAGCGTCACTGTAGACAGTGAGAGCGAGGCTGTAGACACCAGAGCGGGGAGCAGTGAAGATTCCAGTGACCGGATCATACCCATCTCCCAGGTTAATGAAGATATGTTTGTAGACGATGGTCTTGTCGTCACGGAAGGGGCCAGAGCATTCCAAGTTGTTGTTATTTGTTAGAGCGACAGAGAAGGCACTTCGGCTGGCTATGTATATGGTGGAAAAGGAAAACACGCATCATTATAAAGCTGTGTGTGAGGAACCCCTCAATGGGTTATATAAATTAACTCAGATTCTTGCCTCACCTCTGACACTGTTAAGGATGTTCTTAGTTTTTGTGAGTTCTGACGTCAGCTTGTTGAGGCTCATGTTAAAAAACGTCTGCATCCTGTGTATCTGCTGCTGCATCAGACAGCAGCCACATGACGCCTGATCTATAAGACACACTGAACACACAAAGACATACACAATCACACCAGGTTTGGGCTGACTGAGTTTGTTCATCGACTTGATTTACTCTGTATTTTTCTTAAAAATCGTACAATTTTCTGTGTTGGGGTCGATCTCTGCGGTGTTGTCAGGTCCACCCCAGGAGTAACTAACGGCTTGGACCAATGCTGATTCCAGCAGAAACAGAAACACAAGAGCTGGGAGAGAGAAAAGTCATTTAGCACACATTCAGAAGACTCATTACACTGAGAATAGACCATTTGACTCTGACAACATACTCTCAAAACTCTTATCTTAAAATTTCTCTGCTGAATATACATTGCCTCTATGATTGCAACTCGTTAACTCACCTTGCATGGTTATGCTAGCAATTGATGATGTCCACTGAAAGGCAGAAGTTGTGACTGAAGGCTGAAGACTGACAGGCTCAAGTCACAGCTATATTTATGTATGTAGGTTTCCCCTCAGTTCTATTTATCTGGCATTCAGGTAGCTCCTCCCCTTTTCCTATTGTTCAGCCCTCACATATGAACACCTACACACCTATACCATAAGTCATTACGTTTTGATTGACACTCAGACATGTACACGAATACACCCTACAGGACTTTGTGTTGTAGATGTAGGTCAGGTATCATCTGTCCCTTGAGGCAAGTTGTCCACATGGTTCATTGTTCTCATCAGCACACAAAGATAGTGTCTTTCCCCTGTGTTTACGAAGAAAGATACAAATGTGTTTATGAAATGCTTCATTATGCATCAAAGTTTGAGAGCAAGAGGAATTTTATTGCTTTTAAAGTACAGTTGTACACAATGGATCAAATCTATTACATGGTAAATGCCGACATACCTGCACATTTATTGTAAAATCTCAAAGATATTTTGCATCAGAAGCCCACTGTTTATGCCTTCTTTCTAATTTTCCCAACATTTTCAGTCAGGGCATTGTGATCCTATGAATAGTGTTAAATTACTTCAGCAAGGTAGCACAAAGTCAGGTCATTCTTACAAATGTGTGGAGCAGAAAAGGAAAGACTCACAAAAATGTTACCTCCCAGAGAGTGAGGGGTTTAAAAATACAGTGCGAGTCAAATGCAAATCATGATCTGTCATAGCAGGTTTATGAACAATATCTTATCTGTATCCAGTGAATGGAATGGACAGACAAAAAGTAAAAGAAGGCTGAAAGATACAGTACAGACTATATCATCCAATAATATACTTTAATCAGCTGTAACATCATCATCACACGCCTAATATTGTGTAGGTCCAAAGCAACCGTGACTAATTGACTTGTCATGGACTAAACTAGACCTCTGAGGGTGTGCTGTGGTATTTAATCACATTACATTACATTAGTGGAAGGTCCTGTAAGTTGCAGTGATCATAAATCACAAGCATGATTTGAGTAATATTGCATTCTGACACCTTTCTATCAAAACCAGCAATAACTTCACATCAGTGATTGGTCACCCATGATGCTGTTGTTTTTTAAGTCTTTTTCCTCCTTTTTGTAGGTACTGACCATTGCAGACCACATCAGTGACTCACGCCTTAGTCTTGCCCTTTTATTCTGCTTCCAACACATCACCTTTTTGGTCAAATTATTCACTTGCGGTCTGATATATCACACATACTGGCAGACGCTAACATAAGATAATCAATGGTTTCTACTTCACCTGCCACTGGTTATAATGACTGGTCTACATGCCAATAAAACAAATGCTGGGGATATTTGAACAATCAACAGTCCAAACTGCCACATAACAATGTTCATTCAAAGATGTTGATATAAAAAACTGTGCATAATGAAATATGAGTTTATTACTCCAGCATTAACTTAGAGGTTTTAGAAGATTAACATCAGAACAGTGAAGGTTAGTGAAAAGAGATTATGAAAACCTGAAGAGATTAGGGTAAGGCCCCTTCTGAGCTAGATATTTATTTCACAAGCAGGTTATATATAGAAAAAAAAAACAAAACAAAACAAAAAAACAATTAACAGCCCATCATTCATATACAGCTTAATCCAACTGGCAAACAGTCATTGTGGACCCTACTCCAGCCCAGAACCTGAACCCTGGGTACAGAGGGCCAGTGAACTGTGTCTGGTGTCTGTGGATGAGATCTGCCTGGTTGTTGGTGATACGGTAAAAGGCCAGGATCCCTACATGTTGGTCCAGATAGACGCCGATCCGTTTGGACTTTGGGGAACCCAGGAGTTTTTCCTGGCCATCATGCCAGAAGGAAAAGCCACTCCCGGACCAGTACAAGCTCCAGGACAGGGGATTGTGGCCCAAGCGGCTTTTGTCATCAGAACCTTTACGTTCCATCTCCTTGTATGCTACACCTATAGTGACCTGTGTGGTGGGACAGAAAATTAGATTAGGGAAAGAAAGATAGTGCTGGTGGTAACACTAGAGAAAAGTAAGGGGATCATTCATCCTTTATGTAAGAAATGCAACATTTGAGTATTTAAAGACATGAAATCCAATATTGATCTGTTTCTTTTAAATTCTGGTTATATCCAGGTTAAAAACAAAAACAGTGAGTATGAAAATATTTTAAGGTTTTCACCTGACTATGTAAAGTACCTTGAGAAATTTGAATTGAAAAAAATATATCAGAAGGACACTTAGAATGCTTATTGTTGGGGTACTTCTATTTTGCTGCCACTTTTGCAACGGAACTGTTTCATAACCAGTGATGAAAAATGAGACTCAGCAGATCATTTAATGTCATTTCAGACCAATTCATTTTTTAGTAAAACGCATGCTATGCCTATAGATGGAACCTCCCACATCCCTATTGATTACTAAAAGATCTACCTTCTGGCCAGTCCACTCCACCTCCCAGTAGTAAGGGCTGCCAGCCAGAGGCTCTCTGCAGAGAACCTGTCTCCAGTAGTGGAAGCGCTCAGGATGATCTGGTAGGTTCAGGTTTTCAGCCTTCAGTGTGGCCTTGTGACCTCCATCTGTCAGCTGAATGTGGCGATACACTGTGTCAGGGTCCATGGTGGGTTCAAAGCGATCTTAAGGAAGAGGATATATTTTATTGAAGGCTCTGGATTGGAACAATAATCTATATTTTGTTTCATATTGTGGAGTGTGACGCACTCACATTTCAACATTTCTTCTCTAGACTTCGGTTCTGGATTCACAAGACCTGCTGTTGCTGTAGGAGGTGCTGGTGTTACAGGTGGTACTATGGTCAAAAAGCAAATACAGGTTTATCAAATCATGGACCAAAACTCATCAGCAAAACTTTATATTTCTACAAAGTGAAATAGCTGATCAACAAGTGCGGACAGCTCCTGAAGCGTTTACATTCATTTACCTAGAGGATGAACAGGATGGATTGGTGGAGGGGGCGCTGAAGCTTCATATCCAGAGGAAGGAAAGAAAGTCAAAGGTAAACCAAAGAAATCTCAACATCATCACACCTTCATCAGAGAAACTTTTCCATGTAATGTGGCAGGTTTTCTTGTTCATACCTTGAGGACATGTAGGATGAAGAGCTGGGTAATTAGATGAAGTCTTATGTCCTGAGAGAAAAAAGTATGAATAAATAAAGTAAAATATTTTCATCATCGTCACAGACATAGCCACAGACAGACAATACATTGTGTATATGTTTAAAGTTTAAAAAGTGACTGACCTTGAAGTCGTGGAGGTGGCAAAGGTGGAGGGTCTGTGATCATTTCATACACCGCTGAAAAGAGTGGACAAGTTTTGAGAAACACACCTGAAAGTGTCCTTTTCTGAAGTGTTTAGCTAATAGTAAAAAAAAAAAAAAAACTAAAAGATTCTTCTGTACCTGTGTTTTTTGTGTTGGTTTGGCTGCAGTTCTCAGCTGCGTCTGCACCATTGGACTTTGCAGCCTCATTGTCATTCACTATAAAGAAAATACAAATTTTGACTCAGTGAAGAGAAACAAAGCCAAGTGAAGCAAAGAGAAGCAAAGAACGGACGGACCTAACGTGGTGATCCTGGTCAAAGTGGCTTTGCAGAGGTCGTGTACAGAAGTCTGTAGTTCTCTCATGGCTGAGTGGATGGAAGCAACCACTGCTTGTTGCTGACTCAGCTCCGACTCTTCCGTGACCCCTTTCTGACCCAGTGGCTCCATGATCAGGAAATTCTTAACAATCATTAACATGAAGTATTACAATTAAGAACGGCCATAATATATCTTGACTTTAATCTTTATCTTTAAGTCATCTTGAGAAATTCTGATGATATCAAGTTCTAGAAAACACCCCCGCCTCACACTCATTACCTTCAAAAAGCAGATGTGGTCCTGCATGTCAGCCAGTCGACTCAGCTCTTCGTTCCTCCAGCGAAGCTGTACTGCCTCTTGCTCCAGTCTATGGATCTGCACCTCAACCTCGGTGCCCAACGCGGTCTCATGATTGCCAAGGAGCTCACCAACCTGGGTGCCTGTTTCAGTCACATTCTTGGCCAGCTCTGAGAATAAATCTGTGCTCTCTTGCTCGAGCGCTTGGACCAAGGCCTGGGAGTATATAGAGAGATATAAGTCATAAATCAAAAGCAAGACATTAGTTTCTACACCAAACAGTTAAATTGTCATTACCTTGTACTGGCGAGCAGCATGTGGGAGAACTTTCAGCTTCTTTTCAGTCTCCTGAATTCTTTCTTGGACTTCTGCATGCATCTGAACAAGCTCTTTCTACACACATAAAGAAATCAATAACTTAGTATATAGAAAAGAGGTTACACACATTGCGGTGCAGTAAATTTTTCACTTCACATTTTTGGCACCACAAAATATTTTAGGAAGTAAGAAGCTGACAAGAATACACAATAAAGGCAGTGATTTAGACAGTGTTTTACAAGTATATCAAGTTCGGCAACATTTCTACACAGTTATCTACCTGTCTCTCCTTCCTTTCTTCCAGTGGTTTGAGCACATGGTGACCCTTGTGTCCATGCTCACAACACACCTCACAAACACACTCCCTGTCTTCGCGGCAAAACAGATCCAGGGGTCGGTTGTGTTGAGGGCAGGGTCGGGGCTCCACAGCGGGAAGCTGAGGGTACATGCTGCCCTGTGGTGGCTTTGTATCTGGTAGGACCTCTATGTACATAGGCATTGATGGCGTGGCTGAGGAGGAAGTCGTGAAAGAGCTCTGTTTAAAGCTGTTGGTTCGCAGCTTTTCCATAGCCTCCACAAGGACAGTGCTCTTGGCCAGCGAGGGTCGAGGGTTGAAGACCTGCCTACACTGGGGGCAGCTGTACTGTCGTTTGCTATCTCCCTTGTCCCAGTGGTTCCGGATACAAGCCAGGCAGTACGAATGCCCACATGGTAGAGTGGCTGGGTCCTTCAGGGTGTCGAGGCAAACTGAGCAGACGAAGGTCTCCTCCTCAGGCCAGGCAGAGGCCATGTGGTGCTGTGTAGAAGTGTTGACTTAATGTCCCAGATATCAGACTTGAATAAACGTGGATCACCACAACGTTAGTCTGTTGAGACTGAACGCACGCAAAAATGGCAAGTCTGAAATGCCACTTCACAGGGATCACATGCTACTTAAAGACTGGGGCAACCTGTCTTGAGGGTGGGGCTGGTAAAACAGGTGGGGTGAGGAATTTCTCCCTTATGTCATAGGTGCTTCCCAATTGGTCAAATCATGTTAGGCCTCATGAGCAAATAACTTTATGTCACTGAAAAAAGAGCTAGTTAGCAACAAAACAATCAATCAACATAATTGGTGACTTTTACTAAAATAGTGATGTTGCCTAATGCTGTTTATGAACTGACACCATTGAAACACTTGCTTTAGTTGATAATGGGCCCAGTTAAGGAACAGTTGAAAGAGGATATACAGGTTTTGTGTTTTTTTTTTTTTTTTTTACTTGAGGGAGTGACCATTGACACGTCTTAAGCAATGACTTCATCAGTGACTAATGTTAAAATTCTATCTCGCCCCCACCTTCTATTTTTGTGATGGAAAATGGTGTAAAAAAAAAAGTTGTGCAGAGTTGTGAAATGAGAATGGCGTCACCGCAGCGTAGTGAGGGCAACACTGACGCGCTTGAAGCTGCTCTGCGCCATGTTTACTAGTGGCAGCCGACCGGCTAACACAGAGGGAGAGCTGTCGTTCAATTTCAAGGTGAGTGTTTTCCGCTTCTAAGTCAAGTTTCACCTCGTAAGCTCCGTCATTGGCATTATTTCTGACTTCCTGTGGGATGTGTCAAACCTACGCATCGACCAAAGTAAAGTTTTAGCATCACACTACCATTGACATTGGTTAGCTTTATTGTTTTGCTAGTTTTATGCTAATATTTTAGCCGGCTAGTTAGCGTGCGTAGACACAAAAAGACACGCTGACATTTACAAAACAAGACTGTCACAGCTTTGGATGGTAGTGGAGAGATCAGACTTGTTTACACCAAGGTGATGTGACTTTTCATACGTCGCTGACAGCCCCGTCAGCTAACAAGCAGCTGTAGCTGAGAGTCAAAGTTTGACAAGACAACGTGCAGCTGATGAATGTCAAGTCAGTGTGACACTGAGGTCAGATCGGCGTCCTAACACCCAATCTGCTCACTTATTTATGTATGTCATGAGCTCTGCCAGCTCTTCTGCAGGTAGAGACAAAGATTCTTAACATTAGCCTGAGCGATGTGTTGAACTGGGCTTGCACATGCTCGTGTTAGCAATGGATGCCTTTAAGACGACCACTGAATGTCTTTTATGCCTTTTCACAGGATGTATAGAGGCTCTCAGATCCTGACCTGGTCTTGTCCCATAAGGTCATTGCTACTGAGAGAAGCCCTTGTCCCTGCTCTTTCTGAGCACACCAGTGCTGTACTTCAGGGTGTAAGACATGCGAAGAAAAGTAAAAGTAAGGAGGGATTATCTTTGGCCACAGAGGCAGTATCTTGTTCGACCCAGCTGTCTGTTTTTAGCCTGGACAGCGATAATCATCATGTGAGCGAAAACCTTGTATCCAGCCGTCACCAACCTCTTCAAGTTTCTTCCTCTTTGCAAAGCAAACAAGTTTCTGATCCTCAAAAGTGGACTGTAGCAGAAGATTCAAGTCAAAATCCCGAAGATGTGAGTTCTTACAAGGACTATTTAACCAACACAACTTGCAGTCAACCTTGGAGAAGGCCTTGGGACATTTGCCAAGTTTCAATCAGTTGCACCAACAAGACTGATTATAACCTTTCTCAAAGCCATTTATGTTACAGACGGCACTTGGTGGGATTGTCAACACATGCATCACCAAGTTTCAGTCAACCACGAGCTTCTTGTCTCTTTCTCCAACAAATGAGAGCTATTCATCAGGCCGCCCCTCGCATGGTAGATGCCTGGAGGGACTGTCTATCCCTAGAGAACGAAACCAGGTGTCGACAGAGCCTAGAGCCCAACTTAAAGCTCTACCAAGTGGAAAAGGAGAGAAAAGCATTAAGTCAGAGCCAAGGAAAGAACCAGGGGAGATGGGCATCTGTCCTGGTTTCTCTCTGCTCTGTTGAGGGTGAGCCAGCGTTTCTCTTCACTCTGCGCTCCAGCACATTGAAGGGCAGGCACAAGGGAGATGTCAGGTTAGTGGCGGACTAACAACAAGCTTAACTATAGTACAAAAAGCTGTTAGAATATGTGTCCTAATTTCTATTTATGTGTAGTTTTGCAGGAGGAAAGAGTGATCCGTCAGACAGAGATGTGGTGGCCACAGCGCTGAGGGAAGCGTGGGAGGAGCTGGGTATTAATGTGGCAACAGAGAGAGTCTGGGGTGTGCTGAAGCCTCTCAGGGACATGGTGAGCGGATCTGTTTGGTTATAAAAAGGAAAAAGCATGTGAAGGGATGAGCTGTATTCACGTGACACTCTTACAGTGTTTTTATTTCAAATAAAATTTGAAGACTGGAGGAAAACTGCTGCATTTATATCAGTCATTTCAACCATTTATTTTATTGCAAATGTGCTATGATAAGTTCTTGTTAGCTTTGAAAATAATGTCTTGATCTTAAATTGTGCTTCGACTAACAGTTATTTGGATTATTGATAAATCTGACAACATTTTATAATATTATGTCTATAAATGTTTGCTGAGTAGCTGGATTTCTCTGACCAAAAACATTCTGTTTAGGCTGTTTGGCATCAAATCTGCACATTTGAGGAGCCTAGAGAAACCTGTCTTTATTTCTCTACTCACAGACACATTTTCACGATGACATAATACACCAAATCCTTTCATGTCACTTATACAGACACTTTAAATGTGTATAAAATAAGCCAAAGATGTAATTAGATTTGTCTGCCTCAGTTACCTCCTATTTTTTTTAATCAATTATGAGACGAGAATCTGTGTTGACTTTGTGTTTTTTGTTTCTCCGTGCAGTCTGGGATGACGATTGCTCCTGTGCTGGCTAACCTCGGTCCACTAGAGAAACTGTCCTTTAAACCAAACCCTGGAGAGGTACAGTCATCCTATTCATAACATTTCATGCCTTTTTGAAATGGCCAGTGTTATTTACATGTGTAAATAAGTGGTTTTGGACATGGTGGACAGGCTCTTAATTTCTGATTGTATGAAATCACACCACTGTCTAAATGATCTACTGGATTGACTTTTAAATCATCTACTTAAACAGTGGATCATTTCAGTTCTGCCTGCAGCTGAAATCTAAACAAGTATAAATAGACAATTTAACAAATATCATAAGACACATCTGGTTTGAAATGTAATGTCCTTTTGTCTCTTTCTGTTGCAGGTGGAAGAGATCTTCACCTTGTCTTTGTCCCACTTGTGTAACCCCCAGAACTGTGGGTATACACACTTCCGCACTGGTGACAAGTATGGATACACACTCCCAGTGTTTCGTAATGGGAAGCATCGAGTGTGGGGCCTGACGGCTGTGGCGTTAGCCCACACCCTTAAACTTATTGTTCCTCCTTAGCTGCTCAATCTTACAGTTTTAAAGCACACCAACAATGTGACTGAAAGATGTGATTATGTGAAATGTGCAATCAAAACTTTTTGGTTCAAAGCCATGTCCGGAATCCCTGCGAATACAGACTATCTTCATAATGTAAGTTTGTATTTGTTCTGTTTTGAACGTGCTGGTGTGTCGACCATTTCCAGTTTGATTCAGCAAATGTCTGTTTCTAGTCTGTTTTAAATACTTACGTAACAAAGGCACATCGTGATTTGTTTTATTGAAGAGCAATGCAATAAAGTTTTGTTTTAAAGGAGTCCTGTATCTTGTTCATTCACTCCTAATAGGCAACATATGTTTTATGATTTACATGATATCAAAGCAATAAATAATAAAGCAACAAATGACTTCTAACAGTTACATTTTCTATTGGAGAGAGAAAAAGACTGAGAACTAACATAAGGAATTGCACAAAAGGTACTTGAAGATTTTCTATTAAAATAGCAAGTGTGCCACCTTTTTCTTTCTATGTGTCATACAAGCTTTAAGGGCAGGAGTGTGTACAACTTGTGCTAGAAAATTGTACTGCTACTGATAACACTTCAATGTTGTGTAAGTCCTCCTGCTCCAAAGGAGGCATCATGGGAGCGAGCACTCCATGGGGTCCTGTGAGTCTGGCAGGAGGTGGCAGTTGAAGGGCCAGCTGAAGGAGAGGAGATCCAGGGCTTGACTGCATAGCTTCTCAGCTGAAGAGCAAACGGAGCGGCAGGGCTGAAGGACGCCGCCCTGAGGGCTGCACTGAGGCAGGAACATCCCACACACCAGCCTCTTCAGGGGTTCGAAACAGGCCAGCTCCATCAGCACCTGGACAACGAGACGAGGGCTCAACAGACTCTGACCACTATGCAGCAGCAACAAAACTATAAAAAAATAAATCAGAAAAAGTTATGGGGGTAGCCTTTACCCGGTACTGTCGCAGTACAGTGACAGCTTCTCTCTGATCAGCAATGGACAGCCAGATGTTTGGAAATGAGGTAAAGTTGTAGCTGAGGTCCTGACACATTTCTACTTCTATCAGCTCACACGATGAAGCTGAGGACACAGAGACAAGAAATCACTCTTCTGGCTTTGAGAGAATCACAGTTCATGGGCTCAAATGCACAAAGGAATGTAATGTAATCAAGGATCAGTGCTTTTATATTTGTGTTTTGTTTGATTTTGAGACAAATCATCTTGAAAACTGTTATTTTGATATGCCACTCTGAGACACAAAGACTGCTGTATCTGTGACAGTCTAGATCGGGGTCAGAGATAACAGCAACTCACTGAAGGGAGGGTAGGTGGAGTTGCCACAGTCCTGTTCATCAGCTCCGTCAGGGCAGTCGTTCCATCCATCACACAACCACTGTGGCTGAAGGCACTCCCCTGTACTGCAGGAAAACTGGCTGGGACCACACGTCCCTTTAGATAAAGCCAAAAAAACACAGAGAAAAAAAGAAAGATTTGAAAAAAAGGAAGATTTGAAGGAAGGAAAACAAAGAAAGGAAATATAGGGGAAAGTACATTAAAAAGTCAACACAAGTATATTGGTTAAAATGAACTAAAATTATATTTAACTCACTGTCCAGCACAGACACAGCCTGGTATGTTGCATTGAAGCCACTGTCAGCCACACCCTCATCAGCCACAAACACCACAGTCATGTGGGATCCGGAGGAGGTCAGGTCTGGTGGGAAGGTGGTACCACAAAACCTGAGACAAAAGGTGGAGGAAACAGAAGATGCTGCGCAATATTCTCATTATTTAACTCACACAATAGAAAGCGCATATTTATTCTCAAAAAATATTTGTAGATGGTTGAAAATAACAGATAACAGATGAGATGGGTCCGAAAAAATTCTAAACATCTGACACAGACAGAATAAACAATCAAATTTGTGGTGGAAGGTTCTCACCTTCCCAGGACTCTTCCAGCTCCGGTGTCAGCACTGTCGTGCACCTCCACGTAGTCAAACTCACACACGTCCTGAGTCTCCAGGCTGAAGTTCTTGAAGCTCAGTGTGATGATGTGACCCTCTTCGACAGATATATGCCACATACACAGCTGACAGAAAACAGAGGGGCTTTAAGTTAAGCAGCAGAGCCAACAAAATGGTATTTTGAGTGTGTTTAGCAGCCCAGAGTGGTGTTGAAGGTACCTGCTGGTGAGGATAAGGTTTTGGGTGATTTGGACTTGACAGGTAACCATGAGCATCGGTCCTCTTTCCACCACATTCTGTATGTAAGCATCCATGAGTGTTAGGATCTTTCCAATTGTGTTTAATATACATATCTGTTTAGAACTTAGTCAGTGTGATATCACCCTTGTGTTTATGGCTGCAGTTCGCCTCATCTGTTTGGTCGTGGCAGTTCGGATGACCGTCACACACAGACACAGGCAGCAGGCAGCGACCACTGTCACACATGAACTCCTCTCTGGAGCAGCTCTCTGTGTAAACATGTAATAGATACATACACAGATATATAACAATGTACATATATATATGAGAATAAACACAATGAGCATACATGTACATGATGAGATGGACTACTGACTGTGCCCAGGTAGTATGGCTCTGTATTGAGCTGTGAAGCCAGTGCCTGCGATGCTGCCATCGGAGCGGAAGGTGACCCACACTGTGCTGCTGTTTGTGTTGACCGTCGGTGGTGCAACATTACCACAGAACCTGTAGGAGAGGAAAATATAATCTTTTTTTCCATTTAATTTTATTATATTATAACTCAGTGTTGCTGTTGCCACACGAGTCTGAACTTTGCACTGTAAATTCTTTTAAAAAAAAAAAAAAAAAAAAAGAAAGATTTGTAAGCATCATCACATTTTCACAGTTTCATCAATCATGTTACGACACTTTCCAAGAATTCCTATAACCAAAAAGGTCAAAGTATTCACATGTATTAAAATCTTTCCGTGAATGCTGAGAAGCATTCACTAATCATGCACAGAGCTTTAGTGCCATCTACCAAAATATTAATGTAATGACAAGAGGCCTATTCTTTTCCTTGGTTCCTATAATAAAAATAGTAAAATGGGAAGAAAGAAAGAAGGGAGTGTGTTGTGTTGTGCTCTGACCGACCTGGTGACCACAGAGCTCTGCTCCATCTGCTCCTGCACCTCCAGCCAGTCGAAGAGACACGGAGACGGCCCCTCCACGGTCAAGAAAGTAACATGGATCTGAACCAAAGATGGGGGTGGGACTCGGATAACCCACACACACAGGGAGTTTGGGGGGTAAGAGCCAGGGTGGTTTGGGGAACTGAAACTTCCCTCTGAGTCGGTCAATACGCCTCCACAACCTGGCAGACAGATGAAAACACTGAATGGAAAGAGCCTCAAGAGGCAGGATATTAGTACTTCAACATGTTACAATATCAGTGAACATTATTTTTGAATTCCTTACGTGTGTCAGACAAGGGTACCCTTGTGGGCAGTGCTGCAGTTGTACTGTCTTGTTGACTTCTGTTGGAAGGGATTGTGGGAAAAGTATGGGACTCTCCATCTGCAGCAGCCAGCAGGTCTGAAGGACTTGTGGTCGTCAACTGATCCTCCGCTGCCTGTCCTTTCATCTCTAAACCAGTGCAAAACAAAAACACACACACTATATCTAGACAGAAATTAGAACTATTCTCACTCACTGTGAAAAAACATTCTTCTTCATCTATCATAATGATCTGTGATGACCGATTAGAGCTGCAACACTGACTCACGTGTGAGAATGAGAGCCAACCCCAATCCGAGAGCCGCTAACAGGAGCAGAGTAGCAACAGAGACTATGACCACCCCCCAGCTGCAACCTGGGCCCCGGAGACGCATTACGTACACGCCAAACACACCCCAGCTCAGACCTGAACAACATAACACATGTACGTGTTCACATAAACAGTATTAGTTTATTAAAGTTAGAGTGAATGAAAGAGATGCCATTATGTCGTTAAATTTTCCAGTGAATCAAAATGAAAGCTAAATAAACTAGTGGACTTTGCTTGCTTTTGCAACAAGGAAAAACTGCAGTCATTGTGTAATTTAAGTGTTTTCTCTCACATACTCATGAGAAATAGACTTGGGAATAGGAAAAACTAAATAATAATAATATTCAAAATGAAGCTACAAAGGCCAAAAGACCAGCGTCTTTCAAGCTCCATAGCATCAGGTTGTGACACAGAGTTTCTGTTACAATGATGTTTTTTTTCATGACCTAATTGACATAACCTCAGATGACCTCAGATCAATGTAAAATCATCAGGACTCTTTTTTTTTTTTTTTTTCCAAATCAACATTTTTACTGACTGAGACAAACCATTAACCAGTAAATTGATCTCAGACATGTCCTTAATCGTGTTTTACACATATGTGCTTAGTAGAGATGTAATCAAATTACTGATCCAGTACACATACACGCACAACGAATGTTTTGTCACAGAAAGCCAGCTGATTGGCTGACTCACCAGCTGGCTGCGGTTTGATTAGTTCAGGGGTGGATGTGGATGTCCTGAATCCCTCCACCCTTTCCTCCCGCTCTCCCTCCAGCTCAAAGGCAGGATTGCAGAAAACATTCTGTGGAAAAGAACAAGAATTTAACACACACACACATACACACGCACACACACACACATGATTTGAATTAAAAGCATTGATCTGATGATTCACTGTTCTGAATAAAATTAAATTATACGTCCTCTTTTAAATGAAACTTCATTACCTGAAACTTATGATAAATCTCATTTTGTAACAAACATTTGCTGCCTGTGTTTATGGTTTACTTACTTGTTTTCAGTCAGATCGCTTAATGAGTGAATGCATCATTTATATATTCAAATCTCTTGAGCTGATACACCAAACTTAAAGTTTTGTAGCAATTATGGAGCAGGATGGAAAAAAAACTGGACCTTTTTCTTTCTATTAGCTTTGTTTGTGGCCTCTGCACACACACATTTGATGTGACACTGACCACTGTATGAACTGTGTTGGCCATTCAGTGCCGTACAGACATAAGTCTACGTCAAACTTTGAGAACAGTGAGTGTGAACCATAACAGACTTCACTGTAAAGCCTTTTAAACCTAAAGAGAGATGCAGATCTGAATGATAACTCATCACCATATGCAACCCCTTCACTGTGCTGTGTTATATTCACAATATTTGATGAAATGCTATTATATAAATACAAATGATCCAGTCTGTTGCTGATGGAATTGCTATTTGTGACCAAAGTAGCCACTGTTAAGCAGAAATTATGTGGTGAGTAATTAGATTTACTGTGATTATGCACCTAACAATAGCATCTGATCTGAATACACAGGTGAGAAGGTTTGTGATTTGAAAGACAATATTAGGAACACAGCCAAACTACCAGGGGACCCTTTTCTGTTAAAGCTACCTCAAATTTAAAATGAATAACACGTCCCTTAAAAGCACAGGATAATGGTCCACAGTTTGGCCTTTAAATAAAACCAATATATAAATACAAAAACTTTATTATCCACAAATGTAAAATGGTTCCATTATATTGATGAATTACAGTATATCATAATGTACATAACAAATAAATAAATAACACCTGATCGCTGTGCAAAAAAACCTGCAGCAAAGATCCTCCATCGCCCTCTGTCACTGTCCTAGATACAAAAACTCAGTCATTGCAATGTTTCAGCAATCAACAAGTTCTGAAATATCACGATGTAAAAAAAGTGGAGGTCTTAACCCTCTGAAGCCTGACACATCAAATAATTCAGAAAATTCAACTTTTTTTTTGAATCTAAGATGTTTATTCAAACTTCTAACAAGTTACAGAACATGTTTGCTACATCATTTTATATATGATATATTTTTCATTTATCTTTTTGGCTATTTTATTATTATTATCTTATTTCATTTTATTTGATACATGTTGATCGTGTTTGTAAGTTGGCATATATGATACAGTTGTCTATAAAGGGTTAAAATGTTAAATAGGACCCATGCACATTTACCCCACGTTCAAATCTACAAATGATGAATTATGATGATCTGTTTTACATGGGCCAAAAAAATTCAATCATGTCACATTTAAACCAGTTATTTTAATTAAAATGTCACCAACGGATTCAAAGTGTAATCTTACTCACCTTATAAATATCAGAGGAGTCTGAGTACACAGCGACTTGGCTGAGGTCAGACATCTTTTTTGCTCTGGCGTCCCGCTCACAGGGAAGTTTATTCAGTCGTCTGCTTCTCAAAGAGTTTGTTGTATGTTGTGATAAATACATCCAGGACGATGCTGCGACAGAAGCATTTCTCTGCGAGCGACTGTTAAAGATGTTTCCCTGGGTTTTTTCAACATTGTTCTGCTCCAACTATGAGTTTCCACTGTGATGAGGAGAGTTTGCGGCCTTCGGTCCTTCAGTGTAGAATAATCCACATATCCAACTATAAAAAATCAATACACAGCATAATTAACTGCAAAGAATTTTCAAACTTTGATGATCAAAATGATAGCTATTCTTCATCCTTTTGTCTAGTTTAGCACAAGCAGCATCAACCTGTGCTTCTCTTCTTTTTTCTTTTTTTTGATGGTGTGAAAGCAGTCACAAAAGAGTTTAACCAATTCCTCAGTGCTGAACAAAGCCGAGTCAGCTGAGAAGACTGAATACTGAGGAGGAGGAGGAGGAGGGAGGTGATGGAGAGAAGGGGTGAGGGTGGAGGTGGGTGATGGGGGTCCCTTTTTAAATCTCTGTAATCCCCTCAACGATCTTCTAAGCTCCTAAAATGTTTTATTCACACGCACACTTGCATGGCCGAACCTGAGGTTGAACATTGAGCAGGTTTGGAGCAGCTATAAGTGAGGAAGCAGTATAAAAATATCACAGAGTAAGTTTCAGGATGAAGAGAATCCTAAAAAAAAAAAAAAAAAAAAAAAGAGGGGACAATAAAATCAGTACAACCAGAAACGAAAGTAAGAGTTGTTCTAAATTGCTCAATCCCTCCTCCTGTGTTTGGAGCTGTTGTGTTAATGGGTAATCTGTCATCAAATAAAGCAGAACATACTGTAGGTCGACGCAGACACTCCGGTTTTGTTTTCTGTCACTCAGCTACATAAATCCAGCTGATACAGGTCATGTATGTCACATCTGGACTGTGGCTCCTGCTTTTCATCTCTGTCCAGGAGGGTGAGTGTTTTAATCCTATGTGCACATGCTGTATATTTTTATTAGGGACTTGCGTCAAATTCATGGATCTGTGCCACATGCCTTGTTGTCTGTGACGGCGCAGAGTCTGTGTGTGGAGACGTGTTTATCTCAGACACTTTTACTGTTTGTGTTCCAGTGTCCGTGCAGGGGGATGAGGATTATTATGAATATGAAACATACGGAGATCTGCAGCCTCTTAACTGTTCAACTGCAGAGAGCATCAATGGTGGACATGTCACCTACTCTCAAGTAACAAATTCTGCCATTTTAAATCTGATGTATATGTAGTTTAATTACAATTATAGTTACTGAATTGTTGGTCAAAAGACATTTAAATACCCTTTACCCCAGTGTACAATTCCAACTTTACTTTATACTTTATATTAATACAATATTATTACAAGGCAGAGATGTTCTTTGTTGCTATGTTTCAAAATATCATTCCCACCAATGGGATGATCTGGATACTTCAAGTAGATACTATGCTAGAACTGTATGAAGCAGGAGTAGCTTATATTGTGGCAAAAATATGTTTCTGTCATGTTTGTGCCTCGTGTTTGTCACTTTTGTGTGGTGTGTTTTATACTCACAGTGTTTTTGTTTGTTTGTAAAAAAGGCCTTGGTTATGATTGCAATCAAAGAGGTTTAAGATAAAGATGAAGTTAAAGATGAATTCATATGTAATGCAACCCCTGCATAATAGGCTGATTAAAAATAGAGATTGTGAGCAATGTAAAAAGACTGTCTGGTGGTTTTCTGATTATGCTGACAAAAATTGAAAAAAAAAGGAACTAAGGGTTGTGGAAAGGGAAACAAATCAAGCATCATTTTACTGGAATCCTTCATGCTACTTAATTTAACTCTGACCATATGTTTCCTCCACAGGGGGGGATGGAGGGCAGTGTGCTGGCCTATCACTGTGACCCAGGCCAGTACCCTTCCCCAGTCAGCTACAGAGTCTGTGCTGAAGGGGAATGGTCACTCATGAGATTAGCCAATGGCAGACCGGTGTTGCAGGCCACATGCAAAAGTATATTGTCATATGTCGTACGCATACAAAAGTTTTCCGTCCTCCTGCTCTCACTACTTATTTTCTCTCCTTCACTCTCTCCTCATCCTCCTCTCGTAGATGTTCTGTGTCCAGCTCAGCTCCAACTTGATCATGGTGATTTCTGGCCCAGGACCCAATGGTTTCGAGTTGGAAGCACACAGAGCTTCTCCTGCCTGGAAGGGTTCACTCTGTACGGCTCAGCCCAGAGGAACTGCACCCCCTCCGGAGAGTGGACAGGAACAACTCCTGTTTGTGACAACCATGGTGAAGTGAAGGAGGGTCTTACAAACCCTGTTCATAACAAAGCATAAAATATCCACTTACATGAGGCTTTGAGCCCGGTTCATCAGCTGTATTAGAGCGTATGGTAGAGTCTTAGCATGCACATGCATTCTCTAAGCTCACACTTACTAAGGTTTATGTTGTGAAGGAGCTTTTGAAGAATACAAATATGATCCATATAAACAGATTAAAGTGTTACACTGAAGTTTACAGTAACAAAAAACCAGGTCACTAACATATTTTGTGTCAACTCTCCTTAAATGAATCATGCAGTATTGTAGGGTTTGAATTTTTGATATTGTAAAATGCATAAAGCTTTGTTTATCACGTAAAAGGAAAGTTCTGGTCTGAAAAATTCTATGAGGAATGTAAAATGTAAAAAATGTAAAAAAAAAAAAAAAAACAAACAGCTTTTTTCATTTGAGGAACATTTCCAAACTCAAGACCATTGTCTCAAACTCTGACCTGGAGTTGATTATACATGCTTTTATTTCATCTCATTTAGATTATTGCAACTCTCTTTTTTATATGTTTTATATGTTTGAACAATACTGCGGCCAGGCTTTTAACTAGTGCACGTAAATGTGAGCACATTACTCCAGTTTTACCTGTCTTACACTGGGTTCCAATCAAACTTCGTATTGATTTTAAGATTTTTGTTTTGACTTTTAAAGCATTACATGGACAAGCCCCAAAATACATTTTGTGATCTTTTCATTGTAAAGCACTTTGTGGTTTTATCTGTGAAAAGTGCTATAGAAATAAAGTTTACTTACTGACTTACTCCCTAAAATGTTCCTAAGGTTGGAACCCTAACTCTTGATCCACTGAAATCTTCCCAGTTCATAAAGTGAATGTTTGAGATAAATTTGAAAGGATTGATTCGAGAGGTTCTTGAGATGTGTTGTGTTTACAAGAATGTTGAATGTTCTGTCTGTCAATGCAGCTGACGAATGTGATGACCCAGGGGTCCCACCGGGGGCTCTGAGGACAGCAAGCCGCTTTCACTATGGTGAGAAGGTGGTGTACAAATGTCAGGCCGGTCTGACTCTCCTCGGGTCGGCTGAAAGGGTTTGCCTGGAGAACAAGGAGTGGAGCGGCTCAACACCACGTTGCCAAGGTGTTTTTGATTCACATGTCTTTTCTTTAAAACAACATATGTACATGAAAAAAAAAATCACCGCATGTCTTTGGTCTTTATTGCAGGCCCGAATACCTTTGACTCCCCGAGCGCTGTGGCCGAGGCCATGTCAGGGTCACTCGCAGGTGTCATGGATGTTGTCTCATCAGACTCTAAAAAGAAAGATACAAGAAGGTCCTTCGGCCGAACCTTCCGTGTGTCTGAGGGCAGTCGTATGAATGTCTACATTTTACTGGACACGTCAGGAAGCATCAATAAGCAGGACTTTGAAAGAGCCAGGACCGCCACCATTGATCTCATCAGAAAGGTCTGCGCCAAATGAATCCATAAAAAGAGAAGTGAAAAGACAGAGAATCAACAACCAACACTAATTCACCTGTTGTCATCCATCGAAGCCTGTCAACGCTAACACATCTTCTTCATTTTCTTTCCAGTTGGACAGTTATGAGGTACAGCTGGGGTTCCATGTGTTGTCATTTGCCAGTGAGGCTATAGACATTGTGGACATCAGAGACACTGACATAAGCACCAACGTAGAGGAAATCATTGATCAACTGATGGAGTTCGACTACCATAGTAGGAATCTGCTTATTCCTTTTATATTATTCATTGCTTTAAGCAGACAGCAATGATGAGCTGGTATGTTTCTGTCATTCAGGCTTTTAATATTTGTTCATCTGCAGGCCATGGGCAGAAGACTGGCACCAACCTCTTTTCTGCGTTGAACCGTGTCAACGAGATGATCAGTTTCCTTAAACAAAACAGTGCCAGGAACCATTTCAATGAGACTCAGCACATCGTCATCATAGAAACAGATGGTAAAGATGTTAGAGTGTTTCGCAATCTCATTCTCAGAAGCATATGTCGAGCATGTCCAGCTGAGAAAAAAGTTGTTTTTTTTTAAAACCCTCTTAAATATTTCTATCAAAACCATTACTGCTCTTTTTTATCTTGATATTTCTTCCACCTGCAGGATATTCCAACACAGGTAAAAGGCCTCAGATCGCTCTAAGCCACATCCGGAATCTACTGGGCTACAACAACCCACGCCCTGATCACACAGATGAGGCGATGCTAGGTATCAGAAAAATAATCCATCGTGTATATATTTAAATGACGATGACTGCAACTAGCCAGCAATTTAAACACAAAGTGGTTTGTTTATCCGTGTTTATTGTGTGTTGACACATTTGTCGATGGTTTGCAGACATCTACGTGTTTGGTGTTGGGGACCAAGTGAACAAAGATGAGCTGAACTCCTTAGCTTCACACAAACGTGGCGAGCAGCACGTCTTTATTCTGAAAGACTTCAAAGTACTGGGTGATGTGTTCAACAGCATCATCAGTAAGTAATATAGTAAAAAGTAATAGAGTCAACAACATAAAAGACATCAAACGATCATTCATTTTTTCTATATTTTTTACAATGCAGGTGACAAAAGTGTGACGATGTGTGGAATAGCTCAGGAAGACGTTTCCAAGAAAGTGAAGGAGAGTGGGAAAGTCTTCACCACACCCTGGCACGTCACTCTGAAAGCAGTAAGAGCTTTTCACACTCAGTCACTAAGAACATAACAGAATTATTAACAGTTAGTATTCACACACAAATATCACCTTCCTGTGTTACAGGCTGAATGGGGTTCTAAAAGCTGTTTTGGATCCATTGTGAGCCAGAACTGGGTGCTGACAGCTGCTCACTGCTTTGCCAGAGTGAGCACAAACAAAGTCACTTACCAAGTGGACATAGAGCACGGTCAGTGTTGGGACAGTACACTCTTAAACATTGGTGATCATTTAAGCATTGAGTATCTAATTAATAAAGGTCATGGTGTTTGTAAGTGTTATACAAAGGTGAGGGATTTCCAAGTGCACTAAAACCACTGAGATCAGAACTTACCCACAGAGACAGAGAGCAAGGGGAAAGAGCCAAAACACATCAGTGATGGAGCCTTCATCAAAACCACAAAAAGATAAACGACCACCAGAATGAAAAACCACAATAAATGAAACAACAATATTATTCATTATGTTGCAGGAGTATCTGAAGCTCCTACCCCAGTCTGCCTGACTCCCATTCACACCAGCACACATCTGACCCTCAATAATGACACGCAACAAGTCAAAGGCCCGGGACTACCCTCCAATAGATTACAGCAGTACTGCAAATGCATGTCCAATTGCAGTTGTTTTGTATAGCACTTAGAAATACCACAGGAGCACTTTTCTAGCATGTTTTTAGGAATTGAGCCATAACGCTATCAGTGTTTGGCCTCCTCCATCAGGTCTAGATTAAGGGTTGAATTTTGTCCTGTCAGTCATGTTGAAATAAGCTTCCCCTGCTGCTCCCAGGTGACGGCACGTCAAAGTCTAGTGAAGTGATCATGCACCCTCAATACGACACAAACGCGCTGAGATACAGAAATGTGTCCGAATTCTATGACTACGACGTGGCCCTGGTACGAGTGAACAAGAGTATCCCGCTTTCATGGAAGGCCAGGTAAGATTTTTCTATTGAAAAACATACGAAACAAGCACAAACATCCCTTTCATTGTCAAACGTGTGTATACTGTATGTCCTACAACAGACCCATCTGCTTGCCATGTACTGTACCAGCCAGCCGAGCCATGAAAAAAATTAACTCTACCTGTGAGCAGCACAGTACGTAACCTTTTGACCTTTACACTTACATAAACAACTAATTTCAGCAGCAAGCAGTTATAGTTGCGCGGTCTAACAAAAGCACATGCGCAGAGACTTTTTTTCCTTGCGTATGTAAATAATCTTAATCATTGAGGCTTACGGAGTTATATCTTGACAGACAAATCTGACTTGAATAAGAAGCATGTATTCTAAAGTGAAATGAATTTGTGTGCACAGGGAGGGAGCTACTTCCACATGAGGAGACTTTGGCCTTTTTCATCCACAGAAATTCAGAGCGCAAAGAAACGCATATTCACACAGAGAGTCAGGTGACAACCGTGATTTGATCTTAACTGATACTTCCATTCATCAATGTGGTGGACAAAGTTTATATATAAACAGTTTATATGTAAACTGTTTATATATAAACTGTATTCTATTGTCTGTAGAGGCCTAACTGTGTGGAGAAGGCCAGGCAACTACTAAAACAGCCCACTGATGTGACTTTGGATGAGTTCGTACCTGACACGTTTCTCTGCTCTGGAGGAACCTCCGGATACCGGGATGCCATCACCTGCAAAGGTCTGGACTGTTGGGCTGAAAATGTAACACTCACCAAACCTCTACCAATATGAGATTTACACATTACAGTTACATATTGTGCCTTTTTGTACAGGTGACTCTGGTGGATCTTTGTTTCTGCAAAAAAGAAAACGTTACTTCCAGGTCAGAAATATTCTTTCTTCATAAGAGTTTGATGATGTGATCAGTGTGATCAGGATGACTTTGACTCTCCGCCTTATGTCATCTCCAGGTGGCAGTGGTGAGCTGGGGCAGCATAAATGTATGCGAGCAACACTACGCACGGTCGAAGTTCAGCAGCGACACGCCGCCTCCTGATGCTCGAGACTTCCACATCGATGTCTTCAAGATACTGCCGTGGCTGAAAAAGCACCTGGGTGAGCAGATCCAGTTCCTGCCTGAGATCAACTGAGAGGCTCTGAGGCTTTGATGATAGTTATGTACACGATAGCCAATTATAAATAGCGAAATCGAATGTTTTTGAAAGCTTGACAGTCCAATTCTTCTGTTAACAAATAATACACAAAAGGCAATTCTGTTCGTCTTTTTTCATTTTATTCTTTTAAAACTGAAAATGTAAAACACACATAATCCGTTTCTAAGATACATACATTACAGAAATAAATTGTTAATTCAGTCAATACATTGATTTGTTTCTTTCTTCATAGTAAACATCATCAGTCTTACTTTATAGCTAGAGGCCATTTGCCATACAGTATACTTTGAAGCTGGGATGCACAAGTACTGCTCAAAGGCCAGTGAGGAGCTTACACACCAGACAGTTTCAATCATGCTGGTGTGACAGAGAAAGCAGTTCAATCAGCCTTCAGAGAACTGTCTGAAGAGAGTTTCTGATTCCGGGTCTTTGAAGTTTGGGACAAAGTGGATTTTGAGTATCTCAGAGAATCCCTCAGAGAGAGCAGGAGCCACAAAGTGTTTTCTGTTCACAGACAGACACGAAATAAAAAAAGTCAGTTGTGTGAACATTCAAATGACACCAACAGCTGAAACAGTAAAGTCAACAGTTTATCGCTGCCAGGATTCAAAGTAACTTACTTGTAGCTGTGGAAAACCATGTCATTGACCTTGGCGTGTTTGATATCTGACGGAGCCATTTCACGGAACTGGCAACAACAGCAATGCATTAAAATAAAAAACAAAAACAACTCTGTCATCACCAGTTAAGTGGTGATGTTTACCATACAAACAGTAAAAAGTGGAGAGGTGAGTCATACTCTGTTGTTGTGTTTGGCCTGTTCCAGAGAGGCTGAGAAGTGGAAACACCGACAGGTTACTCCGGCTGCTTTGGCCACGTCCACATACCTGCAAAATGCATTGTATACATATACATCACAAAACACAGCAACTGCAGCATCTAATCAGTATTAACATTATTAAACAAACGCATTACTAGGATTTCTTTAAGAAAAAAAGACCGTGGTAATGAATGTACAATGTTATTGATAAAGAGAGAATTAACATGGCTCAAATGATTTTTCCGTGCATTATATTCAGTGTCACAATCCCATCAGGCATCAACCACTTAGTCAAATCTCAGTGTACACAATAAAGCAACTTCTCCACCCTCTCTGCAAATATACTTATCGGCTTATGATTATTCTTTCTTTATGCATGGAATTATTTTTGGAATCGTGTTTACATAAATATGTACACACTGATGTGTCAGTCACACACACACACACACACACACAGACTGACAGAGTTGTGTTTTACCGTTTGCGAGACTCGGGGTCCGGGTTAGTGTTGTCCACGGCAACGCTGCGGCCTTCCCTCAGAGCGCGCTCACACGCCGACACACAGCTCTGCCACGAACCGAGTGTGTCCTGACGGAAATAAAACAACCGTTAAAGACGAGGTCTGGTGTTAAAAACACCAATGACGATTGGCTTCATCATCTTGGTAATAAAAGCACTAATTTCAGAAGGAGGAAAGCATTAGCGGCCACCATTTTTGGTTGACTGGTAAATGCAAAACAACTAAAAACACACATGCAGAACTGAGAACTAGAGTTTTGCATAAGATCAACTCACCCTGTTGACGTACACATAACCATTTGGAATGATGTGGGTGTGGAAGAAGGTGGATTTACCCGCTGAAGAAAAAGAAAGGATCGACAGAATTAGAAGGCCGTCGGGCGAAGGGGAAGACGTCAAACAAAAGGTGATGTATCGTCCACTTTGACTTACACGCTGGGAAACCAACGGCAACAATGACTTCCGTCTTGCTGGCTGTGAGGGAGGCGGTCGGCGGGTCGTACAGCCTGGCAGCGGTGTCGAGCTTCCTCTAGCAAAAGAATATTCACGAACACACACACCTCAAAACTCAACATAACACATTTTCATACATGAAAGAAATAAAACATAGCGTGCAGCCGTCGGTCACTCTACTCACAGGGTCAAAATCAGGCAGGCTGTAGGGGGCACTCCTCCAGCCTAGAAAGTATTCTTCTGGGGTGTGGAACTGCAACCCGATGTTCAAGGCAAACTAAAAAAAAAAAAAAAAAAAAAGACAGATGACAATAACTGGTAAAGATGGAAATGACAATACATGGTTAAGGCTTAGGTTGTGACATAGAACAATGGTTCAAACAAGAGTTTTACCAGTCGGTCACTGCTGGAGAAATCCTTCTTCTTCTTCCCAGGAGCCCAGTTCTCTGGTCTACCTGCAGCATCTGCAGCACAGAGGTAAAGGTACAATGTGAGGACACAAATGATGATTCTTCTTGTGCATTTCTGCTCTTCAGGGAGACTCGTTCTAAAATTATACATGGCTTAGCAATTTTAGACTGTTCTGGACTGGTCAGCACTAAGATCTGGGTCCATTTTTTGGGTTTAAGGGAAAAGGACTGAATTTAAATTTTGCCTTTCAATATGTAGATCACCATATGTACAACAGCAGCCATGTCCACTCACCTCCTACATAAAAACTCTCTCTCTTATCCACAATGACACCATCATTAGCCTGAGCAGGAAACACACACAAAGACATTTTCAGTTAAAAAAGATCAAACGGTCAAATATGCAGACACAGCAGTAAACAAAGTTGTTATGTCGGAGAAACAGATGGTTTTCATGATTCAGTCACGTAAGTGCAGGTTTTGGCTCAATGCAAATCTATGAGGTGTGGTTTTCTTAAACAATGCATATGTGTGTCCACCTGTCATTGTTACCTTTTCACACAGGTGATTCCACATTCCCATAACTGGTTTCCTGTAGATACCAGGACCAGCAGCAACAAACACCTGAAACATGGACAGAGAGGGGATCCAAATAGCTGCTTTATGAACAATATTTACATAAAACAATGTACACGTAACAAACCTGCACCGGTAGCTGCAGTGTGTCAAGGATGTCCTCCACTTTTGACTTGAATACTTCTGGTCTCAGTTTGCCTTTAGCGATCCCCATCTGGTTGGTGAAGAACACTACCTACAAGGAGAGAGAAAGGGTAAACTAGGGAATCTGAAAACAGTGGCAGAGAGTACAGAATTCAGTCCAATTTCACTGGCTTTCAACCTGAAAAGAAAAAATAAATGTTATTCACAGATCTTACTCACTTTATATCCTTTTCTGAGCAAAGTGGCCAGTCTGGGCTGAATCTCTGGGAACAGAATCCTAAACAGTAACAACAAATAATGAAGATATGAGATGAAATCTACATAACACGCTCAGCTATGGCAAACCATTTTAAAATGGAATTGATCATCAGGAGCGCTGACATACCTCCAGTCATCTGGTGCTGTGGGAAAGACTTTCCCAGACTTGGTGGTGATGATGCAGCCATCTATGTCAAACCCAGCAACCTGTTGGCAGGGGAGACAAAGGGAAATACAGTGATCCCTCACCGCATCGCACTTCCCCTCTTGCAGCTTTGATACATTGCAATTTTTTGTGGCTAGTACATGTACATTTATACCGTGGGGATCTGTGCCCTACAGGTATTTTCATTTTTTTAGATTTCAATTATTCTTGCGGAAAAATAAGCAATTTCTAGCCTAAAAAATAAATAACAGGCGTGTGAAATGCTTATAAGATTGAGGGGAGGAAATAAAATAAATATATGGTCACTTCTTTGCAGATTTTCACCTCTCACTGGCTGTTAATCATGTACTAGCAAAGGTAGAAAATAAGGCTGCTGACTACTTTCTCACCTTGCTGCTTCCTCTAACTCCAGCAGCAGTATAAAGCATCAGGTTACCAAACTGCTGCCAGCTGCTCTTCTGACAGGGCTTCGATGATGGTGATGATAACAAAGTCTTGGTGCTACTCCTCTCCGTCATAGACTTCTCAGCCAAGTCCTGCAGCTGCTTCAGTCTCTCCTCAGCCAGTCTCTCTTCCTCATCCTCATCGTCTTCTTCCTTCATCCCCCCACCTGTGGTCTCTATCTCTATCCTTTGGCGCTTCACCTCCAGATCCCCCGTCTCTGGACTCAGTCGTCTTTTAGATGACTATTAAGAAAAATATCATTCTTTGCAGCAACTTTACAGGAATATACATTAAATAAGACAATCACTCAATCACTGTAGAATGTGTTACCTTCACGGGAGAGGTAGAAAAGAAATCCTTTATACTGCGTTTTGGGGTTGGACTGGACTGTGCCTCTTTTTCTTGTCCGTTTTTTCCTCCTTTTGTCTTATCTGTGGCTTTCAGCCCTTTCTGTGTAGTGTTGGAAGCTCTACTGTTGGAGCTCAGAGAGTAACACAGTTTGAATGGATGGTCCTGGTTAACCAGGTAGAGAATACCTCCATGGGTGAGTTTACCAGACTGACCCCGGCCGAGCTTCTCACCATCCAGGAAACTGGGATTTGGACCCAACTGCGGAGAAAAAAGAGACTGTATAAAAACTGTGCAGTCTTTGCAAACTGTACATTTTCCCATAGCGTTACAGTTAGCTCATGGATTGGATGGATCATTAAGAGGGGGGGGGTTATTAGCTTTATAGATTGACCTCGAATGAATCCAAATTTTGACAGCATATTGTGAAACGATAGGTTGCTGTTGTGTCAACTGGAAATAGAATTACTGGAATGTGGCCTGACAGTGGCGTGACACAGATCAGACAGAACTGAAAAAACAGACTTAACTTTAATCTTCTGTGTCTAAGAGCTGTGCTCAGCGGTTTGTTCTCACCTGAGTAACAACAACATCCTGGTCTGCATAACAAGCCACCGCCTTCACTGGAGGAAAAACAGGTATTAATATCATCATTACTATCAGTGAATCAATTAACAAAATAAGAGTATTTGTTTTATCACAAGCCAAGCTGTGCAACATTTAATATTTGCAAAATAATATTTATTGTCCTATTACTTTGAAAAAAATTATTCTCATAATAATCATTTCTGAAAGTACTTTGACCAACTATTATTTATTAAACTCAGCAATTTTTAGACGCACTGTACTAAGCTTACGCACAGTACCCGACGTTCAACAGCGTCAGTTTCGGTTAAATACGTCTCTTCCTCACCCTGGTGCCGAGAGCATTTTTTGTCGGTGACTCCGGTTTCCGGACCCCGGCCCAGAATCACAGCCCGACCATCCTCCAGAGGAACCCGAGCTCCAGAGGCACCGACCAGCGTGCAAGACATCTGAGCGAGCGGTAACAGCGAAGCAGCTACTAACAGTGACTGTGAAAGACTCGTTTCATAAAAATACACAAAACACAAAAAAAAGTAAACTAGTCATCGCACATTAATGGCTGCGTGTGTTAGAAATATACGAAGTTACTAATTTTAGCAACAACTTCTTCTATGTTTGTGGTTTAGTAGAAAGGTAATAACACAGGGGGACTTTTTTTTGCAGCGTACCGGTGGTCCATAAATAAGCTCGAGTAGAAACCCGCTAGGATTAAAGGTTCCGCTCTCTCATCGATCCCTGATGCTGAACAGCAACAACTCTTGAACAAAGTCCGCCCGGTAAGACTGTTATTGTTATTATTATTATTTATTTATTATTATTTGAATAAAATATTGGGTAATAAAACGTTATGCCTCGTATATTTTATTTGTCTCGAGTTAAAAGTTTGGACGTTCCGCTGAGTTAGTGAATTAGTGAAACACCTATACCATGGTGTGGTTAGGCAGTCAGATTAAGACAAAAAAAAAAAATATTATGCGTTTACTGTTTTACATTTGTGTGCTAGGGCTAAATTATTCTGTGTAACAGAATAATGAAGACATACTTGTACGTCATCTTTCCCTTTCATTTCACAGTCGACTTAATGTGTTTTGCTTCCGCGTTGGCGGCTGCATTAACTGCACTTTAGTGTTTTTTTTTTTTGCCCGTGAACGCAGCATTTTCTGATAGAAACATTCAGCTGAGAGGGAAGTTTTTGTTGTTTTAATTGTTGTGGGTTGTCCGACGTCAATGTGACGTCAAAATACGTTTTTTTTTTTTGGCCACAAAATGAAGAACACACGTATCATGTCAGCACATGTCTCTTCCTCAGATCCACCTATGTTTACCTGGGTAAGGCATAATAACAGATAAACATCTTCCAGCAGAGACTAATCTGAAATTCACATTTACTATTAGAACTTTGAATTTATAAATTAAATGTAATCTAACTAAATGTCGAGAGACCAGATAGATACTAAAATAGCATGCCAATGAATTCTGAAATAGGTAATTGACTAATTATATGATATGATCTGATATAATATGTCAGCAGTACAAACAACCCAGCAAAGAAGAAAAACATTTTTTATCCTCTAAGCCAGGGGTGTATGTTCAACTAAAAGCATTTAGTCAAAGCAATGTGTTTTGACAGACAGACATAAATGATCTTGATTGGTAATAACAGTTGTCAGTTGTGTAACCCGAAGTCCCTCCTCTTAGGTGCACACTCCCTTTCTTGTTCTCATTTATATTCTCTCATCTGTCCCCATCCTGTCAGACAAGTGTTCTGAGAGGAGCACCTTTGTACAAAACTGTTTTTGCTGCAGTTTGATGATACACGCAGGGAGATTCACTTCACTCTCAGGTAAGAAAGAAATCATATTTTGCGTTTAAGTTATTTTTACATGTCATAAAATGATCTTGGTGAAACCTCTAGGTAACTAGCTGCTTTGCTTTTTTTTCTTTTTCTAAAAAAAAAAACAAAAAAGAACTTCGGAACCTCGGTAATGAGTTTCAATGTGTGTGATTTTATTTCAGGTTTATGTGGTGTACTTTTACTTCTGTTAACTGTTAGTTCTCTTAATGTCTTGTATGTGTGTGTAAAGTCTATTCTATTCTATTCTTTGTATCTCTGAAGTATTTGTAGATTGAAATTTTGTTGTTCTATATTGATGGTGACAAAAGTTTTATGCACAACCTTTCAGTGATAAAATAGTTCTTTTTTTCTCTCTTCTTTCCATTTGTGCAGGAGGACCAAACTGACGTGACTTAAATCTGGGTGTTGCTGTTCAACCTGGACAGTGTCCAAAAATAACAACTAAATCTGAATCAACATCATTTTTGCCTTTGTACCATTTCCCACCATGTCTGAACAACCAACCCAGAACCACCAGGAAGTGGCCTATTTGTCGCTGATGAAAGGCATCAGTGAGCTGGACTTCCGTGGCCCGGCCGTTCCAGGTGACCTGGTTCTGATAGGAGACCACGCCTTTCCTTTAGCAATGAATGGCAAAGGCCAGACCCTGATGGCTGCCTCTCTCTACGGCCATGGAAGAATCGTGGTACTGGGTCATGAAAGTTACCTGACGATGTTCCCTGAGCTGCTAGAGAATGCTCTGATTTGGCTGAGAGGAGATGGATCCAACAACTTATCTGTGGGGATCCAGAAAAATGTCGAGGCGGTCGCTAACAACCTCAACAATTCCAGCTTTCAAACCAAAGTGGTGGAGGGTTTTAATAACAGTCTGGGGGTTGGTGTTTATGTGACGGATGCCTACAGTGTGGGTGAGGACCCGAAGGACCTGGTGGCCTTTCTGAAAGCTGGAGGTGGAGTGCTGATAGCGGGTCAGGCGAGGAGCTGGGCTGCAGATCACCCTAAAGAAAACACACTGCTTCAGTTTGTAGGGAACAAGGTTGCTGGTGTGGCAGGGATCTACTTCTCCAAGAATCCCGTTGAGACAGAAAACCTGCCTGTCTACCCTGAGATCCCATCCTCCTGGATGGCTATAGTGTGAGTGAATGCTATACTTCTCTTATAAGAAACCAAGAAACAGTCTTGTTAATTTTTTCATAAATAATAAGACTTATTATAAACATATTTCTGTTACACTGTGTCTCTCATTCTCTCATCCTCCACCTCCCCCCTCTGTCGAATACAGACTCGGTAAGGATTTTGAGGATGACTTGGAGTTCTTACTCCAGGGGATTTCGGAGTTTGACATCCAGGGTGGCGCAATAGCTTCTGAGATTTTGGTCCATGGCTCACTTGCCTTTCCCATTGGGACCACAAACAATGGACAGACGTTTTTAGCTGGAGCCTACTACGGGCAGGGGCGGGTCATCATCGCGTCACATGAAGGATTTCTGGGAAGAGAGGTAGTGTCCACTTTAGTGACTGATCTTAAAATGACTCAAATTAAGCACATATTGAGACTTTTCACATTTGTTCTAAGTATCAAATGATCACATATAGATATATATTACCATCTGAATACCATGCATGATGATTAATTACTCTCTGTAATGTGAAAAATTCCTTCTATTTCAGAAACTGGCTCCATTTTGGAAGAATGCCCTTCACTGGTTGGATGAAGGGCGGCAGGGAGTCGTTGGTGTATCGTTTGACAACCCCCTCAAAGTTTTCAGCACATTAGGCTTCAATTGTCAGAAAACAAACTTCAAGAAAGACCTGAGTGTTTTTGTGTGCTCAGTACAATGCCAAACTAATGTTGAGGAAATCCTGGACTTTGTAGCAGAGGGAGGAGGCCTGCTGATTGGTGGGCATGCCTGGTACTGGTCACAGACACACCCAGAGAGAAACCCATTAACAGATTTTGCAGGTATGATAAGAAAAGCTTGATAACGTCTGTTCAGCATAGTTGTGAAAACCAGAAAAGCTCAGCTTAGCTCTTACCATTATAATTCTAACCATATAACACCAGAGATCAAGTCAGAATTGCTTTAATGTCTTTCAGGGAACAAGAACCTGAACAAAATGGGCCTGAGCCTGTTGGGAGCAACAATCAGTGGGGGTTTATACAAGGCTCCTGTACCCAGTGAGGCCGTCAAAGACACCTACCACTTCCGCCACCTTCTGCGCCGCTTCGCTGGTCATATAACCCAGGGTGAAGCACTCACCAAGCATGAAGAGGAATGTCTTAAAAGGCTGGGAAGTGACTGCTCCACCTACTTGAGCATGGAGGCTCACAAATGCTCCTCCTACAAACAGGTTGTGTCCATCCTCACTGACATCGTAAAGATGTCAGACATGCCACAGGTGAGCAGGCAAAACAAGTCAAAGCTTCTTAAGTTGATGGATCAACCAATCAGATGCATTAATAGTGCATCTTTTATAATCTTTTTTTTATTTTTTCAAGGTGTGTGACAGTTTCCCTGTGAAGAGTCCCAAAGACCACCTACTCCTCAGTGTGGGCTCAGCGGTTTATAAAGCTTGTCCACAACCTGATGCCCTCTTGCCCTACATCATCAAGGATAACCCGCTGTTGCCAGCTGTCTATAACAAAAGGATCGACATTAGCGTTAACACAGCAGGTCAGACCCTGTTGATAAGATATGATACCTTTGAATTTATGTTATATAGGATGTGCACACTTATACAGACCTTACTGTTAATGAAAGAGATCAGTGATGTGCTGTAAATCTAACCTTTCGCTGCTGCCGTGTGTGTGTCAGGAGGTGAGGAGTGGATCAGTACGGGTCTATACCTCTCTCCTGGTATGAAGACCTACATTTCCATACCAGAAGAGATTGTCAAGAAGGGATGGAAGGTACGGTCCTCAAAATGAAATTAAATAGTTGGTACAAGGCTGAGATTCAATACAAATTAACAAATTCACTAACAAGTGAATGCAGTAGTCTTACATATGCCATAAGATAGCTGTGTGCTTTCTATCAAGCAGGACTTACTGACTCACGGTGAAGTATAGTAAGAAACTTTCTGTGAAATCCACAGTCATTAATTGGCAGAAATTGACAAATAATATATCACACACACACACACACACATCTGGCAACCAAATCACGTTAAAGTTTTCCTGCAAGGATGTCAAATGTCCCATGGTAAATGGGAGATGACTTTGTGACTGAAATTTGAATTTTTAAATGCAAATGCTAATTTTCTTATCGTATCTATAATACTGACATCACTCATTCTGGGTGATACAGCATGAACAAGCTTCCAGTCTGTTACAGAGATAACACATATAGACAAACACGTTCACCTCTACAAAAAGTGCTCAAAGAGCTCAGCAGTTCTCTAAACTCATGTCCATGTTCACTCAGTTTAACGAAATGACTAATTTAGAATATTGTACATTCCATATACAATATATTATAATAGAGATAGGTAATAGAAAGAGTGTATAGTGTACAGTCATCGTTTACACAGCATTATTGTCACTGTGACTTCCTACGATAGCAATTTCAGGGGTATTTTCCTACAGCGCTGTCAGTCATCATGACTCATTCTGTGTCCTCCTCAGATCCAGATCGGTTGTCAAACAGACAGACTGAACGCTGGGGAGTTGAAGAGAGCGCCTTGCGTTCATGAACGCTTTCCCATCGACGCAGAGATGATTCAGGTGTGGAACCTCTGGGGAGGACTCATCTACCTGGTGGCCCCGGACAAAACACAAGTGACGGGAGTGCAGGTCATAGTGCAGGTGGCTATACCTGTGCCATATTATAAATCTGGTAAGTGTGTGGTGGTTGGGAATGTGTTATTTGTGCATCGTCAGAGGTTTGTGGAAGATTTTTTTTGTCCGTTCTAGTATGACAAAATCATCGGAGTCATCAGAGTGTCTTCTTTAGAATCAAATACAGTTTGACAGTAACACACACAGTTTGAACACTGCTTTGTGCTACTTTAGGTTAAACTACAAACACACTTGAGGATGAGGATTTTACCACAGTTCCTTTTGTTTGTGAACAGACACTCATTCATATCACTTGTTGTACGTCCCTTCATCATGTTACAGTGGAGTTACTGTTACATTTACATCCATCTCTTGTGTTTTCCTCAGGTGTGACAACAATAGCTGATTGGATGTTGCTGCGCACTACTCCCTCACCCTGGGCAGAGCTGGAGTTCGACAACATCATCCTCACTGTACCGTCGGATGTTGTCCGCAACCTGGATCGTCCCGATGAGTTAGCATCGCTCTGGGACGACATTATGAGAAGCGTCGCTGACCTGGCAGCCAAACCACACAAGTTTACCCGCAAAGAACGATTTGTAGCAGATGTGCAAATCTCCTATGGTGAATTTATTTGAATTCTGACGTTAATGTTCTTATCGTGTCTATAATACTGACATAACTTATCCTGGCTGAGAGGCTGATACAGCATGAACAAGCTGCCGGTCTGTTACAGAGATAACACATATAAGCAAACACATTCACCTCTACAGAAAGTGAAGAGCTCAGCATTTCACTAAATGAACGGAGCACCACTGCATTTAGAATATTGTACATTCCATATAGAGTATACAATATGGTAAAGAGAAACAAATTTGACTTTTACTGACATCGGTGAGTTGAAATAAGTTAATAAGAGATGATGAAGATAACAAAAATTATATTGTATCAGCGCACAGTTAATTTGAGGCATGGTGTTATGTGCTCTGTTCTTTTATTTGTACTTACATCATACTGAGCTTTACAGTGTTTCTCTAGCATAGCTATGGAAGGTCATTAATGTTTTTGCTGTGTCCAGGTTGGATGCACGCGGGTTACCCTATCATGATGCACCAGTGTTCAGCGTCTGAGCTGGTCAGTGTTGAACATGCCAGGAGTCGAGGCCTGTGGGGCCCCATCCACGAACTGGGACACAATCAGCAGAGGAGCTGCTGGGAGTTCCCATCACACACCACAGAGTGCACATGCAACCTGTGGTCGGTGTATGTGCACGAAGAGGTGCTGGGGATCAACAGGGCACAGGTGGAGTAAATATTCAGTAAAAAGCCAAGTGTTAAAATACATTATGACACAAAAGATGACAACAACTCCTTTTATCCTCTGTTTAGACACATATTTTAACTTTTCATTCGAATATGTTGTTTCACAATCATCTTGTTTTCGATGCAGGCTCACGAAGCCATGACTTTACAAAATCGAAACAAACGAGCAGAGGACTACGCTAAAGGAGGCAAGAACCTCAACAGCTGGCACATGTGGGTGGCTCTGGAGACATACATGCAAGTAAGAGAATGACTCTGCGTCACACCTCATGGATAAGCTCTGCTCTTACTTAATTCAACCCAGTTGTTTGAATGCTCATTACACACAACATACCAGAAACATAACCGATGACACTGATATATATATATATGTGTGTGTGTGTGTGTCACATGACCCTCCAGCTCCAGGACAGGTTTGGCTGGGATGCCTATAAGAAAGTGTTTGCTGCCTACCACACGATGAGCGACTTCCCACGAGACAACAAAGGAAAGATGAACCTGTACGCCGAGACCTTCTCCCAGACTGTGGGGATGAATCTGTGCGGATTCCTTAAGGCCTGGGGATGGCCCATCGAAGACGCTACCGAAGAGAAACTCTCCAGTCTGCCGCCTTGGAGTGACCACCCCATGGTCCAATATGGCTGAACTTCAGTTTGTGCAGTCTGATGCGTTTGCACCAAATGTCCTTAATGGATCTTATATTTTAATACTTTTAGTGGGGGATTTTATTAACTGGCTTTGGTTTCTTTTTGGTTCTTGGTGTGTCTTTACCCAATATATTATTATTATTATGATTTAAAAGAGACAGAAATAACAGCTTGATCAGATATAAAAGCTTTTAAAATCATTACTCAGCATCAGATTTTATCTGCAGACACTTTTGCTTCTTGGCCTTTCGCTTCATTCATCCTGCGTCAGTCCATCATAATCATCACTGGCATTATAAGCTTTAATGGACAAACTACATCATGTCATAATAGGTCATAATAGCAGTAACACTGAGCTCCCTCATAATATCATACATAGTAAAAATGTGAGTCAGGCTCCACAGAATATACAAATAAATGTACTTTGTTGAAAAGTATGTTTAAAGAAGATAAACATGTTTCTGCTGACTGGCCAAGTCTGTCTGACTTCATTAACAACACTGGGCGAAGGCACAAATATCTAAACAGCCGAAATCCGGCTGATGCAATAACATATTAAAAACAACACGATATAAAACTACATCATCTACTGCGTCGCACTTTATCTTTTAATATTAAGAAAGTGACATTTTACGGTGAGGGTCGTCAGCTGCGCATTTGTGAAAAGCATCAGTGACTGAGCTGTTGTTATTTGCTGTTTGGTTACTAATGTGTGAATCTGTGCAATGTATGTTGATTTGAATATACTGTCACTTTAATAAACTTCTTTTTAAACTGGTCAGGGCACAGAAATGCTAATTATTAAATACCATTTTCTTGTAGATCAATTAAGTATTTTTTAATATTAAGTGTTTTTAGTGCGGTTTCACCACTTTGCATCAGTTACTTCTGCCTCATTCTCATATTTATCAGTTGAATGGATCAATTATGCAAACGTATGACACAAATGCAGTTTCAGTGATGGTGAAGTGTTGTATTTCTGAATCAAATGACATTGAAATGAATGGGGAAACGTGCATCTGCTTCGCTTGCCTCCATCTATATACATATAAGAGAAGGGTAAAATGAACATGTTAGCCTTTTTTGGAGGCTAATATGGTCACACATTGCACATTGCTAGCACATATGCTAACACATTCTTTGGATATCCAGACACACACCTGCTAGGACGTAGCTCAGCTAGCTACACATTAGCTCATCAGTGACTGTATATATGATGGATGTGATCATCCAGTCAACAACATTTCATTTAAATTCTCATTTGAAATAGAAATATCAGCAGAGTCCAAATATCTTAACCAAACCATCTGTATCTGATCTGTACACGTTGTTGTTTTCCTGATATTAATGCGTCAACCTTCGGTGTTCAGACATTGTGAAGTTTCAACCACGTCTCCATTTAACTGAATCGTTCAGTCATGTCATGCATTTATTTGAGGAGGAACAAATTTTCGCCATTACATATCTTTGTGATTACCAGCACATTTCAATTAAGTTAACAAATTATTATTATTATTAAAAATTTCTAAAAATTAAAGCATTACAAACAGTGGGAGGGGGCAAACTATCTGTTGGGTGGAGGAGAGCAGGAGGGTTGAAATATGCTCCTTTTAAGAATAAAACAAAACGAGAACAAAAGAAACAACACATCTGCCAGCATCTGTCTCGAAGCAGGGCAAACCAGCTCTCTTCACATAGATTGTTGTTTATATATATTATATATATATATATATATATATATATATATATATATATAAAACTTTACATTTAATGTGAAGTTTCACTGCCTCGCTCTGAAAAATGAAGGACAGCAGTTGGATATGAAGAGTCATCAGCGTTCGCAGTGTGTTGGTGCGGTGTGACGCTGCGGTTTCCTTTGTTCTCCAGCAGCGCCCCCTAGTGGCCACAGCTTCACCCAGCAGAGTAGTGTTAAAGCGACAAAAGACTTCGATTACGTTTGCTTTTGATTTCATCACTGCGCCCGACCGCTTCCGATAGTCAACCGATCATATTTAGTTTTTTTCTCCCAACAGATTGCCCTCCCCCGCCAAAAAAAAAAAAAAAAAAAAAAAAAAAAAAACTAAATATTTGCTCTAGTTTAAATCTGAAATATACATCAAAAAAAGGAGGGTAACCTTTAAAATCCCTCCCCCCATAAAATGGAAAAATAAAGATAAAATGCAGAGGGGTGAGGAGGAAAAAACAGAAAGGGGGAAAGATAAATCAGAAAAGGCTCATGTAGCTATAAAATAAATACAAAATAACTGATTTCTCAAAGCAGCCAAACGAACAAACAAACAAATGAACGAACAAAAAGTCAAAGAGTCAGGCGGCAACATGAATTAGCTGGAGCAAAAGATGAGATGGCACGAAGTACCGATGGAAGACCGAGGGAAAGGAAGGAGAGGTGTTTCACACAACGATGACAGGGTGGAACGGAGCAATAATAGTGTGTGAAGTTGCAGAGAATCAAGAACACGCAACTTATTCTTCTTCTTTTTTTTGTTTTTTTTTTTTTCCCTGTAAACAACTCAACCAAAAGCAGACAGCGTTTCTTTTACCGACATTCATCGCAGAAGTTCCGGGTTGTTTTGTTTTTTTTTTGTTTTTTTTCTTTCGGCTTTGTGACTTTCAAAAAATGCGGTTGTGGTCGTGGTTGTTTGCGGAGGCAGGCGGGAGACAGTTGCAGCTCCTCCACGTCGGATCTGAAGAGACCGAGCGGCGGGGGAGGGGACACTGATTCCTGAGGGGCCAAAGTGAGCGAGAGGACGAGAAAACAGACAAGAGGGAAGTCACTTTGGCAAAGGTTCATTATAGAGGAGTTTCTTTTTTTTTCTTTTCTTTTTTTTTCCTTTTTCCTAAGAGGGGGGAGAGCGACTGGGAATGGTGACGCCGACGAATAAAACGAAAACATCAACATTTAAACAGACACGTTAACATCTTCAGCTTCTGTGGATATAAAAGCCTTTTTACCCTGACCCACTTCACCTCTAGAACAAGTATTTAAAGCCAGCAGATCCACTCAGCAGGGTCCACCACCAGTTCTTTGTCTCGAGTGTGCCATCGACCGCACTTCACTTATTATCTTCACTATGTCATCTTTGCGTACGTGATATGAAAAACTTAACTGATATATACTCCCTCAACTACAGTGGATATCTACACAAAAGACCAAGTATGGGCGGTGAGAAAGGTCTATGTTCTGTCTTTGGTTAGTGTTTTATCATCTCCCATCTCCCCTTTCTCACCTTTGTGTGTAAATATTGCAGATTGACAAAATGTAGTGATAACAGGGTGGTTTTATTTCTCTCTCCCCCCTCTTCCTCATACCCAGTGTGCATATGTACGTGTGTATCAGAGGTCGATGTAGTGTGGATGTAGAGGATTCTCTATTTGTCGCAGTCGAGCTCCAC
This sequence comes from Polydactylus sextarius, assembly GCA_016801845.1. Taxonomy (NCBI): domain Eukaryota; kingdom Metazoa; phylum Chordata; class Actinopteri; family Polynemidae; genus Polydactylus; species Polydactylus sextarius. The sequence goes on from CM028926.1 coordinate 798,912, forward strand.
GGTTCGATTTATGTCCTCCGTCTCGTTTTCCAATAATTGCTTTCGTGCATTCGTGTGCAGAGCGTCGACCGTAACGCCAGGCAGGCCTTCTGTCCTTTATGGAAAGGTCATGTTGGTGGTAAAGTCCAAAAAAAAAAAAAAAAAAAAAAAAGACAAAAAACATTGTTGGGGCAAACAGTCATAGTAGAACCAGACAAACGATCCGAGTGCTGTTTCCTTCTTGTCCTTGTGGTTCCTGTGGAAATACAAGTGGAGAAAGTTAGTCCTGAATGTAACATTTATTTATTTATTTATTTTTTTTTAAATCACATACACACATAATCATCCACAACTAAACTAAACAAAGTCCTGTCACGTTAGAGCAAAAAAAAAAACTAAGTCTAACTCTAAAAACTCTAAAAATGTAACACTGAAAAAGGAAAATGATAAATTCTGGCGTTAAAAAAAAAAGCACTGCAGAAAATCTTCAGAAAAATTCTTTCTGCAAAAATCGTCTTCGAAGTGAAATCCTTTAGCCCAAACGCTGTGTGCACGCTGTGCTCTCCGATGCAATTACAGCACATCTGCGGCGTTAAATTACAGTCATTAAAATGCCGCCTTTTCCGTGCGCAAAGACATGTAAAATTAAATTTACTGCCAGCGCAACACCTCGTCTACGTCACAGCGTTCACACTCGATGTGTTGGATCAGAGCGTTGCTGTGTGGATCAGGATAAAAATGGAGCAGGAAACGGGTAGCTGGTGCTACACGGCGGCTGCTATGTAGCTGAAGTCAGGTGGCAAAAAGAGGCCGAGCACCTGAGTTAATGATGCGTCAGTTTTTTTTTTTTTTTAGGTAATTTAGAAGCTGATTCTACCGTCCAAACTTCCTAAAGTCACACAACTCGCAACAGCGGATCAATGAGGAGAAACTGTTGGAGCTGCATCAATTTTAAAGTTGAATTATCCGGAATGGAGGAAAATAAACAACATTTATAATACGAGTTGGTAAAACTGTCATGCTGTTATCAACTCCCTCTATTTCAAACTACAGCCCACTCTATTTATCTGTGTGATGAGATTACAGAGTTGACAGCATCTTGTGGAGTAGAGGTGAAGGTAGGACATGAGGTGAACTACTGATTATATAATATTACTGAGCTGCTGCAGCAGCAATCAACTTGCAATCTGAAAATACTTAAGCCGGAACAATGTGGTGAAAAAAAAAAAAAAGGTTGTTACGAAGACAAGAGATTATCCGCACTGGCTACATTTAGATAATAAACAGGACGGATGTCTTTAAACTACTTTAAACTTTTAAACAAAGTGATAAAGGGTCTCAGACTCAGGTAGAGAGAGGTACAGAAGTTGATTTCCTGAATGCAACGTATGAGGTATTATTCAGACGGATGTTTACCTCACAACCTCAGGGTGCGTCTCTCCCCGTCTCCAAACTGGCTTCAAGCAGCAGCTCCTCCAGGTCCTGACCACAGCTGACACTCACTACGCAAGTGACACATAACACGCGTTACCCAACAGGCTTTACACACCTAACGCAATTTGATTTGTCTAAAAAAAAAAAAAAAATGAAAAAAGATTATAGCAACTTACCATGCTCCATCACGCAGCTGCCAGGTTTGGGGCTTTCAGCATCAAGAAGATGGAGGGAGAACTCGGGCTTCAGGCCGTTGGGTAGAGCAGAGCCGACTACTTCTCCCTCCAGAGCTTCGGTGAAACACTCGGCCTCGTCCGCGGAGCTCTCATCAGAATCCTCCACTTCCGCTGGGGAGACGGACCCAGTCGTGGCGGATTCAGGACTCTCCGAGGCTTCTTCTGCTGAGGGTTTTGTCGCCTGCGCTGCGTTCTGAAGTGCAGAAGGCGCCGGTTGATCAGTTTGAACAGCGAGAACTGCCTCGCTGACGTTTTTGATTTCGGACAAGCTCTCCGGTGCTTCCTGATCCTTCCTCTCTTGCGGAGTTGCCTCTCCTTCGTCTTCTTCCTTAGTTTGCTTTGGTGACTCGGTCTCCTGTGATGCAGAAACCGGCTCATTCTGTAACTGTTCGAGTGCACATGTTAACGGTTGCAGTTGTGTGTCGACTGCGGGGAAACCAGCCTGAGTTTCACTTAGTTTGTTTAACAGTTTACACTCGTTTGTGCTATCGGGTGACGGTGCCTCTCTGTCACTTTTTATAGAACCTTCCTCTTTCTTCTGTTCTTCTTTTTCTCCTGTCTCATTTTGGGGGCTCTTGGCATTCTCAATTACATCTTTACTGAGCTGGAATGCTACAGCCTGTACCAGTGAAGAATCTGGAGTCGGGGCCGGTGCTTGTAGATTTATATCTGTTACTGGACCTACAGTAATAGCTGTTACATCCTGTGCAGGTTGACATGTAGCCTTTGGCTCTAGTGTGTGGGTCTGTGTATTATTTAGTGTGGACTCTGAGTGTGCTACAGGACTCTGCTCTGTCAGTTTACAGTCTGTTGATGGTGCAGATGACGGTTCCTTCACGTCCTCCTGTGTCAGCTGTGTTTGCGTAGGTGCAGGGAGCGGCTGTGTCTTGAGCTGTGCGTTTGCGTTTACAGGCTTGTTTGAAACCTCATTCGTTTGGCTGTGAGCTGCCGCTGCCCTTTGGTGTTGGAGCTGCTGCTGCTGCTCGGGGGGGCTCTCCACCCGGGTTACCATAAAGATCTTATGACCTCGGCCCGGGCTGGAGACTGAGATACAGCGACCAGGAGACGGAGGAGTGCCGGGTGGAGCTGCAGATTCTGTGACCGTGATGGCGGATATCACACTTGGACCTCCAGTGGACGAAGCAGAGGGAGCAGAGTAGGTGTGTGAGGCACTGAGAAGGGGAGGCGCAGCCCCTGTCTGATTTTGAGGAGTAGTGGAGTTGGACGTGGAGGAGGACTTCGTCACCACCTCTTCTTCCTCCTCGTCTTCAGTGTCTGAGTCTGACCCCAGAATCACCGTAGCGACGTTGGTCTCAGAGGCGGCCCCGGGCCGGTCGCTCATCTGTCCTTCATTTCCCGTCGTTTCACCCTCTTTCACCTCACCGTCACTCCTCTGCTCTGATGCCGGCTCTTCCTCCTCTTCTTCTCTGGTTCCATCCTCTGTGGCGATTTCAGCCATGGACGCCGACTGCCTCATCTTCTGCTCGGTTTCTTCCTTCTCTTTAGCGTAGATGAAGTTCCTCTTACAGCCGTTCTGGATCTCGGACAGCAGGGCGCGCTGGGTCTCAATGAAGCTCTTTACCTGAGAGAAAAAAAAAAAAAAAAACACATCTCAAACAGGATGTCGGACACAGATGCTACAAGAGTCAAATCATTCCTTCATTCTGATGTTTATGTCATTAAAATGATTTTCTTTCAAACCAAAAAAAAAAACAAAAAACTGGGGCGCTCAGCTGTTCTTCCATCTACGGTATCTGTGTACATTGATTCTAAATAAAACAGTTGGGGGCTCTTGCTTTAATCGTATGTAATTAAAACAGGTGTAAATGCGTCTTTGTTGCGGATCACTTCCAACTGTGGACTCTAGTGAGTGTTTACAGCAGGAGGAGGATGCACGTGGGATCATCTCAAAATAAACTCCAGTGCCTGTGTTCATCAGAAAGAGGGAACACGACACCCAGCGCAAAAGTGTGACTCACTGATTTGTTCTTCATAGTTTTTTTTTTTTTTTTGTGCACAACAAACAAACAAAGCCCGTCTTTATTCCGCCGGCCTGCGCTGCATTTCCTGTACATTCAATATCGTCTTTTGTCATTGTTTGTGCTGTGACGCAATAAATTCCTCTGTGGAATCATCAAAGTACCTTTTAGTCCATCTATGGAACAGAAGGATAAGCTATATTAGGTCTTATTGTACACAGACAATACTTGACGGGATAAGTTTACTGTAGGTTTTGTTTTTTTTCGTGGAAACTTATTCCTAATCCTGCGAATCCCACTGCTGACTGGAAGGGACAAACTGGTGCTTGTAAACACGCAACGGAAGAGAAACACAAACTCATGCGCTTCCATATCTACTCATACTCACAGTTTCTTTCTTGGGCTCCCGGTCGAGGTCGAGGCGCAGCAGAGACGTGTTGACTTTCAGGGCGAGTGACAGCGCCATCAGCCCACCCGTCTTGATCTCGTTCTCTCGAAGGTCCAGACGCAGCAGCCTGGGGCTCTCAGCAATGAACTCAGCTACAGCCACGGCTCCTGTAACACATTTTTTTTTTTTTTTTTTGTGCGTGTGTGTCATAAAATGCAAGACGGCAACGACGACGACAACAAAAGAAGCAGGAGCACAGAAGCTGCTTTTTCTTACCTTCGCAGGACAGTTTGGTGGACGCGAGGCCCAGTCTGAGCACGGACCGGTTGGCAATCAGTCCATCTTTAAGCTTGTGGACTCCTTCGTTACCCACCGAGTTATGACCAAGGTTCAGAGTCTCCAGACTCTGGGTGCATGGCTATGAAAGACAAACAACAAAAGATAATTAAGAACTCTGAAATTGCAAACGCAGCCTGTTAAATGTCCAAACACTGGCAGCAGTTAGTCCTTTCTCATTAAACCTATATGAGATTTTCCAGATATTATAGGAAAATATGGACATATGTGGAGCTTTGTGTAACTGTGCCATCTGTACTACTTTGCTGCTTGTTGTTGATCAAACAATAGGTCTTAAATATCCAACACAACCATCACATTTGATTAGTGAAACCAGCCACAGTGTTTTTCTCCTGGGCATGAATCAGCAGCCAGGAGAGTCATGAGATGCATCTCATCTGTAAAACTGGAGGTTTTGGGCTCCGACATCTCCATCGTCAGATGATCTCGCGTGTGCTTTTTTTAAAAATAAGAAGGGTTTATCTCTAATTAACATGAGAGAGGTTGAGACCATTTATTAAACTATAGATCTCAGATCTACTTTATTACTTGGCCACCTGGGGGCAGCAGAAAAAAAAAAGCTGTCAACACAACCCTGACATTTGATATGAACAATTTCTTATAAACAACTTTAACATTCATTTGGATGTTTTTTTTAAACTCCAATATACAATCATACTCTTTGTCCGTTAAATGCTCAGTTAGTACAACTTTCTATATTATATTATATTATGAGAGTGAACAAAAACAATGAATTCAAGCGGCAGCTAAACAATAAACTGAAACCTGACATTAAGCCCAGAAGAGCTGCAAAGTTGGCTGATAATTCAAAATAAAAAAATTTAAAAAATAAAAAGCAATCCAATGAAATAATGAAATAAACACCAAGTCTGGCAATATCCAAACACGAGCAGCAGAGGTGAACTGAGAATAATATGAACACAAAACCACGCTGCAGTTTAAAACAGTATTTACATGATGCTTGTAAAACCTTTCTAAGGTTCTGGCCATTTCCTGACAATTGGAAGAAAAACAAAAGTGAAACTTTCTCTGAAACTAACTGCGGTGACTCAGCAGTGTCTGAATGTTAACACAGTGGTGGTAAAAACAATGCACTAATGTCCCACAAGGAAAACAGAGTGGGAGAGATAATGACTATCTCTTATCAACAGAAATGTGTCCAAAGGCCTTAGTAATGGATAATCTATAACAGGCTGCCATGAAATCAAACCGAGCCGAAATGTGGGAAATGGTGCGGCACTAAGATCTGAGCCCACATCTGTTCTCAGAGCCAGGAGTAAAAAATATCACGTGCATTAATGAGGCATTTAACAAATCAAGTTTGAGTTTTTGTAGCGAAGCAGATGTCATCCATCTCGCTCAGTAAAAATAAACAGAAGAAGTCAAGTTCCTGCATGTACAGGCGTGCGTGGCGCTGGTGACTAAACCTATTTCTGCACGGTTGGATTATTTCCTGCTAGTACTCCAGCAAAATTAACTTTTTCCATGGGTAAACGCTATCCTTTAAACAAACTAAACTCATCCCTGAGGGCTGGACTGTCAAGCGAGCTCCACGCAGCTGGGCTTTCTTGGAACAAACCCTCAACATGCAGCCGGAGATAAAGTGGTGTCACAAAGGTGGTTATCAACTGTCTCTGTTAACACAGGCTGTCATGCAGTGGTCACTTGGCGGTGTGGTTTATGTAAGAGGAACAGGTTCTTGTATTGGAAAGTTATGTAGAGTAGAAAATGGGTCTGCAGACGGCGTAAATTTCGTAAATTTATATATTTACTTTTAGCTGTTTGTTTCCAATATGGCATCAGCACATTCAGTGTTCATGTGTGACAGCACTCATACGTGTTTAGTCAGCGTTCTAACAGCTGTTGTATCAGCAGCAAATCAGAACTAAGCAGAAAAAGATAAAATTAAAAAAAAAGATGTTTAATAGTTTAATAGTGAAAGTAAAAACAACCTTGTGATTGGTTGGCAGCAAAGGTCTTTGACTTTGTTATTATGCTGTGATGTCTTGATCCAATCAAGTCACGTTTCGCTGGTGCAAGTATTAAACAGGCTATCAAAAGTTCCACCCTTTCATTAGTGTCTTCGTCATTATTTTTTGTCATATTAAAAACTAGAAGGGTTAGAGAATAGAAGGCCTGTAATGTAGGCATACAAGACATTTTAATATGATACATCGAAGAAAAAATAACTATTCAAAAGTGAACAAAATAACCATCAAAATATCCTAAAGGCTACAACTGAAACCTGGGACACTGCTCCAGATCAGGTAAAGTTAGCATGGTGTTCGAGTCAAGGTAAAAGAAAGCAAATATACCTCACTAACCACTGAGGGTGTGTTGTTGTACACCTCCCTGTGCAGAAGACTGTGCATCAATTACAAAGTGCATGTGGGGGAGTAAATTTTGGTGCAGCTGCTAAACGTGAACAGATATGAGGAGGAGGTATAACAAACGCTTCTATTATGCTGATAGAGTAATGAGGAGAAAATTAATTCTGCCTGCCCAAGTTGCACATACACACACAGTACTCAGCTTTTAAGACCTCTGATAAATAGGAGAGCAGACTTGCTTAATTGTCCCAGTGTTTTGTGTGTGTGTGTGTGTGTGTACCAGTGCAGCAGCGAGGTAGCCCATGCCGTTGTGTGTGAGCTGGTTGTTCCATAGCACCAATGTGACGAGACCTTTCCTTTGCTCTTTTAATCCTTCACACACGTAGGCCAGACCTGTGACCACAAACACAGACACAAAAGCTCAGTACATCTGCTCCGAACTTAGAAACATTACAAATTTAACAAAATATCACATCAACCGAAAGAAAACTTCATATTTAAGAAAATATTTTTTTTTAAATTTATGAAGGTTAAAACAATTGTCCTGACAACAGCACTGTGAACATGATGAAAGTCATCTTTGCCTTTGAAGACCATTGAAAATATGGGCCCCAGCTGCTTCATTGGTTTGCAATAGAGAAAATACCACCATACTTTTTGCATGTACACATCTATATGCAGGTGAATTTAATATACCTTTGCACATAATACACATTGTTTTTGATCTTCTTTCTTTGTGCTGCTACTTGGAAAAAAAGAATTACTAAGGCAGTGAAGTACAGGTACAATAAACAAATCCTTTTAACGAAACAATCCCACCTTAAGAAAACATAGACAGTTCTATAACAATACTACTACTGTACGCGTGTGCTCTATCACTGCTGCGTACCAGAGTCTAGGATGTGGTTGTTACGCAGATCCAGGATCTGGATGTTGTAGTTGAATTTGAGTAAGTTGCCAAGCTGTGCCGAGTCCTGCAGGCCGTTGAGTTTGTTATCTGCAAGGTACAGCTCCCGCAGATTCATGTTCATCTTCAGAGCCGTTGCTGAGTAGAAAAAGAAAATGTGGGGGAAGAAAAAAAACAAAACAGAATATGTCAGAAATGGATGTTTAAATTCAGGGATCAGGATGCTTTGATACTGCAAATGGAAAAAACCCCCGTTCGTCCCCTTCTATATCCCCTCTTGTCACCTTCCTGGCGTTTTGCCACTTACCCAGTAACATGAGCGGCCTGCCAGACAGGCCTGCATTCTCCAGGTGGAGGACTGCCAGGCTGCCACTGATCCTGAGCGCTCGCGCTACAAAGGGAGCCGAGTGGTCCAGCAGAGGAGTATTACGGGCATCGAGATACTGCAGAGAGCTCGTCTGTGGAGGGGAAACACAGACAGGGATACGAATGACTTGGTGTGCACAGATAAAACTGCTTAATCATAAACCGGTTTTAAAAAATGTCGGCGTTACTATGCTGAAAAAAAAAAGTTACACAAGTTAAGCGTTGATACGCAGTTTCCCACTTTTACATTCATCCTAATCCTCTCATTATCCTTTATTTCAGCTGCTGCTTCATCAGACTTGATAAATATTCAACAATCTTCTCAAATGAAAATGATGCGAAAGCACGTTGAAGCCTAGAAAAGGGCAACGTGACAGGCTGCTGTTGATCCGTCGATGTGATATGAAAGATGACTTTATCAACAAGATACCAGAAACACAAACACTGTGGTGTCTACATGTGGTTTCTCGGTAATCGTCACACACTCTGTGTTTTGTGCCTTTCAGTTCCAACATATTATTACTATTGATCATAGCTGTGATAACATTTGAACTACGGTTCTCATATTACTGAGTAAACATGTTTATTGTATCATTTCTAACTGTGATTAAGAGTTTGTTGTTTCCCCTCACGGACAGTGAGTAATAAACCAAATCCTAAAGACCACAATTGACTGCGAAGTTGTGGCTTGGTGAGCGTTCAAGAAAAGCTGCAGCTCAGTGAAAAACCAACATACCCACAACCTCCATAATCTAGTAATCTGCTGTATAAATGAACCCACAGTTCTTACATGTTTGATTAAAAACACTGTTCATACAAACCAGCAGCTGTCTGTATCCCGGTGTTTCTCACATATTCAGCGAGAAAGGTGATTTATTAATGTGTTTGCCCTGCTACCCATTTGTATTCTTAACAGTAATAAGTAATGACTGACGTCACAGTGCGCTGTCAAAGGGCTTTGGAGGAGGAAGAGAACAAAGGGCAACGTCCCAGCGGTGACAGAAAACAGCAGCGCTGTACGACATCAACTGAGCGATAAAAGACAATGGAAAGACTGGTCCTTGCCAAGCAACAATTACAAATATAAAAAAAAAAAAAAAAAAAAAAAAAAACAGGCCAAACGTTAACAGACAGACATGTCCGAGACCAAACATCCTGTTTCTGGCCAAACAAAACAAAATAAGAGGAATTCACTCACGGACGGAAACACATGGTCTTTTTATTATTTATGAAAGACATCAGAAAAAGACTGACTGGGTTTTTTTTATGATGTTTTTGAGAGAAACTACCATGAGCCCGTTTATTCTGTCACTATTCCACACTATTGGCTACAGCCTTATATCTTCTTCTTTCACTGCTACACTTATTTTCTTTTAATGACCATCAGTATTTGTGGTGTACACACTGACACGGCTGTACTGGCAAAAATAAACAAGCGATTTTATTTTATATTGGAAGGAAGGGCTCTTATTTTAGTAGATCTCAATGATCGCACCAATCAGAGGCGACAGGTGACGCCACTGCAGGAAGAACAACATGGGGGAAAACGGCTTTGGCCGAACTATCAGGCACTTCGGTGATTTGGGGCCATTTTGGCTTTGAGAACACATCAAAAAAAAAAAAAGGTGCGTGAAAAGTCAGATCAAATCAAAACCAACACTTGGGAGTACAAGAAGTGTGAAGCTAAAAAGCGAGAAACAAACAAAAAGCGCTAGCAGTCAATTCACATCCATGTTCTCATCCTCGCATGATAGATAATGATCAATGGCATGTTTTATATTTATCACAAAGTGAATACTGGGCTTTAGTTTGACTTGAATCAAAAATTGAATCATGTTCACAATATCTAGCTGAAAAAAAAAAATCATAATAAAATTTTGTTTCTCCCCCAAACTGTTCAGCTCTATATGTTATTTTTCTTGGACCGTTCTTGTTCCTGTTCCTGTTCCTGTTCCCACCCTGTCCTTTTCCTTTGCACATTCCACGGTACGGTTGGATGACCTCTCACCTTTCTCATCATGTGAGCTGCAGCCTGCCATCCCCGCGTGCCAATGTGCTTGTTGAAGGAGATGTTGAGATGCGTGGCGGACTCGTAATACTCGATCATGTCAAACAGAGCTGACGCTCCCTGAAAGGCGAGGAGAGAAAAGATGAACACGTATGCGCATTTTAACATGAAAAAAAAATCTGACAGTTTAAAAAAAACCTTGGTGGCTCGCAGTGTCAAAAACCCTGAAAGAGATGTAACTAAACACAGTCTGGTGCAGCTGTTGTTGCCACGGTAACGCTCCCTCAGGGCAAGTGAAACCTGCTGAGGTGTTTCCATGAGGGCATCAGGTGGAGCTGAAGAGGCTCACGTCTACTGTTGCACGGGGGGGAAAAAAAAAAAACTGATTCAGCGAATCAGAATAGTGAACATGTGTGTAACAGCTAAAAAAAGACAAATGTAACTGCCTTGACTGACATTTTTTTAGACATTACATAATGGGTATTTATTATCGATGCATTGATTAGTAAGCAGGGATTTCCTGTGTAGCAGCTGGAGCTGGTTTTAGCCACGTCATAAAGAGTAAACTAGCACAGTGGGTCAACAGTAATAAGTGAGGGGTCATTTTTTTTATCTAACCCCAACCAAGTAAACAGTATTATACTGGAGTTGTTGCTGGAATAATCAGTAATCAATCAATTAATTAATCATTTCAGTCACATTTTGAGGTAGTATTGTACAATACTGTCATTAATGATCAATAATGAGAGAAAACCATCATCAGTGGGTTAAAACTAAATGGCTCAAACCCTGTTTAGTCAGGAGCAGATGCAAGAATCAAGCAGGTCAAAGGTCACAGGTCATTAGTGTCTCAATCTCATTTTTCATTCAGCAGCACTGCGGGCTCCATCTTTTTAATGCATCCATCACTCGTGTACTAGATGTGTAATGGTGGTGATGACACAGCGGAGAAGTCTGTTTATTTTGTTTTTCTGCGTTCCCCCCCCCCCCCTCGAGTTTCACAACACATTCAAATATTTTAAGAGAAAAATTAGCGACCGGATTCTTTCCTTCATTCTTGCCTTTTTACTTGGAATCTGTGACTCTTGTTCGTTTCATTCAGCAACAACTAAAACCAAACTAAAAAGAATCAACAAAACACATCGACAAAAATCAAGTGGCAGTGATGGATTTTGCTCTTGTGCTGCTGTTTTCAGGATGTGATGTGAAATGGCTGCACGCGTTTATCCTCTACTGAAGCTAATGAGCTGTAAGAAAATCAGACAGGCTGCTGCAAAGCATCTCACAACATGGTCCCCTTTGTGTGTGTGTGTGTGTGTGTGTGTGTACTGGGAGACATTACTGAGTATACACAAGTGTGTTTATCCACAGGGTGGGGGAGGATGAGTCACATTCGGTTCAATAAAAGACAGCCTTCCTGTGTTAGTGTTCCCCACGCTTCTCCATCTCTACAAAACTTTTTTTTTTTTTTCTCTCATCTTTCCATACCGTCCCTCTCACATCACTGCTTAAATCCTCTTCGATCCCGCCCTCCTCCATTCTCGCCTCGCCCTGGCGACACCTTCACAATGTTTTCTTCTTTCACTGTCTGATTTAGAGATGCTCTCTGGTGATTCAACCGCTGACTCATTCAGCTACTTCGCTCACATTTCCGGGGCAGTGGTCCACATCGGGCGGAAAAGTGCGCACGTCACTTTGCATTTGTTTAGATTATGTGAAAGAATATGTGTACACATGTGTTGGTATAAGTTCTTACTCGGACATCCAGAAATATGGAAATGAAAATGCACAAATGCCACCATTTCACATCACGTTTTCATGCATTCGTCATCTTGCTGCACTTTCTCCGTAGCAGCTGACTGTAACACTCAGTTGTCAGCTGTTTTCAAAGCTATAGTCAGCACTTCTAGTCCACAACACCTTCTGTTAAGTTCAACACATCCCTGCTCATAGTTTGCCATCTGTTCATTCTGTACATACACGGGAAACAAACAAACAAACAAACAAACAAACATCTGGCGTTCCTAAACAACCAAAATATGCCTCCAGTCCATATATAGTTAATAATAAGTGTGTGACACAGTGTGTGTGTGTGTGTGTGTGTGTGTGTGTGTTATGAGGTTCGGGACCCAAAATCTATTCAGTTCATGTTCAAGTCCAACTGAATGTTTGTGCCAGATATTGCTTTCAAGAACATAAGAAAATAAGTTCACCGTGACCTTTTACCACTAACATTTCATCACTTTTAAGTCCAATGGACATTTGGACTGACAAAAAATGAAAACATAAAGCTTCCTGTCATGGTCGTCATCAGAATGGAGGTGTAATAAAAATGTGGTGAGCTGTATTAAAATCAGTAAAACCACCAGTGTTGTATATTAAGCACTGGTGTCCTCACATGTTTGCATGCAACAAAACTGGAAAGACATTGCATTGACCAGATGTCTTGTTGTCAAAAACTATTTCAATTTATCTTTGCACATAACTTGACAACTTAAGCTGCCCAAATATCCTCAAGTCTGCAGGAGTCTCAGGGGAGAAGACTACAATTATCTGACTGTCGAGTCAGAGTGTGGTGAAAAACAGCACTGGACCACGACTTTAATTAATTCTGGTGAAAGAAATGTGAAAGAACGGATGTGTCTTTGCCATAGAGAAATAAAGTCACGAACAAGTAAACAAGTGACGCTTCCTAGCTCAAACAAATGTATCCTGCGTGACTGCAGCTAAACGCATGCCTTGTGTCAGCGTGCGATACACGACTGTACAGTGTATTTGGAAGACTGTGTGACAGGAAGTGGTCCAGTCCTGTGTCCCTCTGCTCCACATTGCAGCACTGTCTCTGTGTATGTCTACAGCCCAAAAGTCCCTAATGGTATTTGCACAAGTAGACATCTGGAGTAATCAGAAAACCCATGGCAAACACTCAACATCCTGCCTTAGTAGAGAAACTGAAAAAGAGGGTTGGGGTGAGAGTGGAGTAACAACACAAGAGGCAGACGGAGACACAGGCACAGCTGAGGAAAAGATGGAAGTAATGGAGGAGGAGAAATGAACGGGAGCAGATATACAGATAAAGATTTTCTTACATCTTCATCCAGATTGGTCTGCTCCAGGTCGATCACTTTAAACTGGACTCGCTTCAAAATCTCTTCCAGGGACTCGCAGGCTTTGTAGTCCAGCTTCTCGCCTGAGGAAACACATGATCAATTATCTTCATTTGTTTTGTAGCAGAACCCAGTATCATGTTAGATAAAAACTATTTTTTTTTCTTTCATAAAATTCTCACCACAAGTTACATTTATAGTGCTTGGTGCTTACCTTTTAGATCTAAGCATTCATTTCGCTGTGTCAGGTCTTTCAGTTCCTACAGAAACAAAAAGAAGCAGCGTCAGTATGAGCTGGTGAGAGCGTGGATTCCCCCATGGAAGGAAAAATTTTCCACATGTTGAAACTTTGGTGACAAAATACCTGAAATTTTAGAAACTGGGATAAAACTTAACTTGACCTTTAACCTGTCATTCCAACCCTGTTTTATTGACATGAGTGGGACAATGTATGGCAAAGAGCTAAACATAATATTTCCAAATAGTAAGTTCCAGTAGTAACAGCTGAGTAAAACACAAAGGAAGTGAAACTAAACATACAACCAAAGAGACTCGAGAGTTCAAGAGTAATAAGAGACTGTTCAAAAGCAGCAGTTCCTCTTCAGTTAAGTGGGAAACGCAGCCTGTTTGTATTGTGGTGGGTTGGACGCCGTTCACGGCCGGGCGAGACCCTGCGACATTAAACCAGGTTAACTCTGGCGCAGGAGTGTTTAACGCCTCGATCCGTTCAAACGCTAAATCTATTTTATGTGCCGGCTGATTCTTTCAAACGGAGCCGTCATTGCCGTAATGTGCCGTGAGTGGGGCACATCAGAAGTCTAATGAATTTTACACCTGAACACACTTATCGCTGTGGTGGGGCTGAATAAGCACACGACGGTGCTGGTTGTAATGCCGAGTCCCCCCCCACCACCACCACCACCACCCTCCTACAGGCACTATTTGCTGCTCCCAGCACAGGTAGATAGAATCACTGTTTTAATTTAATGCCTTATGTCTCTATGCTGTCTCTCAAGGCATTAAACAGGTCTACACGTAAGCTGCATATGGGGCTTTTAGGGCACATCTGTAAATTTTACCTCGAAGAAAATGACCCGGAATACCTCTCCTCTCCTCCTCTGAACTACATGTGTCTCTGCATGCTCACTAGTCACATGTCTCACCACCCGCCATCACAAGTAAATGCTTAGCCTGCGGGAAACTGTAATGTTTGTAAAATGGTAGTAGTAAAGTAGTAGAGTTGAAAACACCAGCAATATCTTGCATACAAACATTGCTTTACATCCGAGTGCTGCCATATTCTAATATCCATTTTAGATAATGACACACACACACACACACACACACACAGTTAATAAAACTTGTTGACTTGATGCTGAAAACCTGTGTGAACCTATTTTTTTTTTCTACACAGAACTGGACAAAAAAGAAGACTGTTTAATTATTAAATTAAACAGTGATTGAATAAATGATTAAATTACGTTATTTAATCTCTTGCTCTGGTTAAACATCCAACTACACATAGAAACCCTTAAAACATACAAAGAGCCGTCCTCAAAACTCTGTACCAGCAAATCCCTCACTCTAGTTGGCCGACCAGCTCATTTATCGCAAACTCCACGACCTCTGCCCTCCTGCCACTGCTTCTCTGTGTGCAACCAAACATACAGATGCTGGTTTAGTTCCATCCTCCTTCGTGATTCAACAGGTCCCAGAGATACTGTGATGTTACGTGACAAATTCCGCGTGTAAAAAGCCTTTATATTGTCAAAAAAAAAAAAAAAAAAACAGCACAAAACTACTAGGTGAAATATATATTAATACAAAAACTGGATGCTCTTCAGCATCCAAGCGGTGGTGACGGTGAAAACGCAGCAGACACAACATTTAGGACAATTTAACAGCGAGCCAATTTTCACTTATAATTAACTTGGGCACCTGTCAGTGAGAATGGCTTTATCAGTGTAAATACCTCTCTGACAGAGCTGCCAATACCTAAAATAGCTCATGACGCACAGCAAGCCTCTGCATGCGGGGTGGTATGGGTGTATGTGTGTGTGTGTGTATAAGCTCACAGTGAGTAGACTGAGCTTCTGACTCCACTGATTGATTACAAGCTGTAGCAGACTCCTCTTAGGTTGTGACTAAATATTAGACGCTACATGCTCTGTCATGTACTTGAATTGTTATGAAGCAGAGTCTTATAAACTAAAGATGCTCTGTAAACCCAGCTTCAGCATCTGGATTTCCCTCTGGATGTCAGAGGACCTGCACCCTCTTTCAAAATGTGGCAAAGTAAAAACACGTCGTCACAGGATTTGAAACACTGTGCCGTCGAGGAGCGCGGCACGTCGATGCCCGCAAGGCAAACATTGTGTAACATTTTCTAGATGCAACCTATCTCTGACCTTTAAGTACAACATGTTTCTGCACATTCACAAAAAAAAAAAAAAAAGAAAAATGCAAGTGCGCACAACAGTTGCGTGCAGTATATTGCATAATAGGGAAACCACTTGTCCCTGGGGGGAAACTGCAGCAGCAGAAATGTGACACAAGGCTTCCAAGTGTCCAGGCCTTAAGATTCTGATGGGAGTTACTGCAGAGCAGACATTCAACATGCAGCTGCTAAATAGCAACCCTTATAAACACATAGACACACAAACAACTGGCCAGAAACGTACATAATCTGTAGGCCCCCCTGGCAGGCTGCCACGTGTACGGTGCAGTTGGACTTAATAAAGAAAGCATTTAGAGCGATAGAGGAAAAAAACTGTAAATTGCTGAGCTCCTCTTGCTAAACCCTCCCCCCCACTGGCCAGCCATTTGGTCTGACTGGCTTGTTTATTTGGCTGGTTACTGCAAGGATGACTAAGCAGAAATGAGAGGAGGATGAAGTGGAAGGGAGGGATGGAGAGAGGCCAGACATGAGCAACCATGAGCAATAACAGTTTGAGGAGAGGTGGTCGGCCAACTCTGTGACCCAGAGTCTCAGGTTGGTCAACACACAATGGAAATGTACCGAGGCCGTAGGACTAAATGAAGCCAGTAGCAACAGCTTAGCATAGTGCTGTGTATTTCTACAAGTAGCTGAGATGTTAACAGAACTTGTCTCGATCAGCTGACCATGGGTGCAGGGACTTCTTAGTAGATTCTCTTGAATCATAAACGTCTTTCCAGCTGAGGTTTTCTCTCCTTCAGTGTCATCACTTGCGCTACACACACACACACACACACACAGACACAGACAGACACACACCAGCAGGTACGAATGTGCAAAGCTTCAGCGGGGAGGCCCAGCTAAGGTTTCACGTGTTTATGCTGCAGGGACTGTGCGACAGAACAAACAAGAGAAAGTGCTCATGTGTCTCTGCTGGAAAGGCTAACGCCGCTAACTGTTCCATTGGAATTGGTGCGATGACAGGACGTTCACGATCAACAAATACAGCGGAGAAACGCTCGCTCGCGTTGATGTCATCGGACCCGGCACTAAAAATCATTCTTTTGTCACATTCATAGTAAACACATTGCATTAATATGTGCTACCATATCGACACAAAATGGTCAATTTTATTGTCGAGAGGCAGCACAAACGCCACTTGTCTCCCTCAAATTGTCACCAAGAGACAAGAAACCAGAGATCCACACCCACCCACTCACTCTGTGGCTGCTCTGCATGAACAATCCTCTAGTATCATGTTACCAGCTATTAAGACTGGATGACATGTGGACAGTAATTTATAACTGCTTGACAGAAAGGTTAAATTAAGTCCTGTTTTTCTCTCCGCATTCCTTAATATTTCCTCTTCCATCTGCTCTATACGATGCAAACACCTCTCACGTTCACTCAACACAACACCCACGCGGTAACACGCAAATACTCAGAACACAGATCAAATTTGTGCACCACACATAAGGGCCCAAAGTTGGCACAAATGTAAAAAACAAACAGCCCCAAGGCTTCCCCCGCTGGATTTGAGGAACTGCTTATACAGAGGGATTATGGGACACATGACTGTGCTGGCTAACCCACAAGGAAAAAAAAAAAACACTCATCTGTAATACTGGAAGTCACAGCAGCCACCTCTGATGAAAAAGGAAAAAACGCCCACCTCTACTGGATAATGGTCTACGTCCAGCGTCATGCTATGGTGTAAACTGCATTAACAGGCCTTTGGAGTGTTTAATCACCAGAAGAAAAAGTTTGGGATGTAATTCTTGGAACTAAATTCTGTTCAGCTTTCAGATGGTGGGACCAGGTCTGAATTTCACAAGCTGTTTGTTCAGCTCCTGCCTGAACAGAGCAGCTCGGTGCAGCCGCATCTGGACGCATGGTTTCTACAGTTGTTGACAGTTCGTTCAATTTTGTGCTCATACGCATTTCAATCACAACAACTCTATTCATATGTCAAGTTAATTTACCTTTTTTATACTGATTAATTTATAATCAATTGGTCCACAAAATGTCTGAAAATTGTGAAAAAATGTCCATGAATTTTCTACAGCTCCAAACTGGACCATCAATCCAAAACCAAATTATAACAGAAATAATAGAATAGAAAACAGAACCAAAGAATATACAGTTTGGAAACTAAAACCTGTGAAAACTGCTTCAAATTCAAACGATTATTCCATTAACAGAAGTGTCCCTATTTAAACTAGAATGGCTCTTAGTAGAGAGTGTGAAATGTAACAGGTTCTTCCCCGGCTGATGCCACATCCATTCACCTAGAGTTGTGCAAATCTGTACCGCACCTTTTTCATAATCCTGGTGACAGATAAACAACACGCAAACCGACAGACATGAGCGTAAACACAATCTGCTGTGTGTGAAGACTAAAATGTATTGTCGAAAATGTGCACAGTTGAAGACGCAGTCGTTCCAATAAACAAAATTCTATTAGGTTGATTTGTTTGATTTGGGTGACAGATCATCTCCTTGTGACTGTACTATTTTCAGTATCTGACCTTTTCTGATGAGTCTTTTGCAATCAAAACAAGAAAAAAAAAAATCTAAATGGGCCGTGTTGTTAGTGCTGGGTGATTTAAAGGCTTACCTGTATCTGTTTGAGCACTTTGGATATAGGTTTACAGTTGAGTTTCTGACAGGCCTGTTTGTAGGAAGAGAGGATCTCCTCCACCGTCACATTCTGAGCTGCAAAACACAGGAGATTAAAAGGTTAGGACTGTTTTTATTTCTTTGAGCACTTCACACACACTTAACCCTCAACACTACATACACACATAAATAGATATGTGTATACACCAAGTACGTCCTGACTATTTTTCTCTGCATCCTCTGCTGATATTCTGTACACAATAACACTACAAAGAACAACTGTGTGCATTAAAACTAGTAATCCATCTGACAGCTTTCCTTTGTTTTTTTTTCTCTGATTATATTAGGTCAAGAAGTTTTACATTGCAGTTAGAAAATGCTCTATTCAGTTAAAATGCACCACTTAAAAGGTGTTATCCTAAAATACATGCAAAATGCTTTTAATCCACAGTGGCTGTGGTCACGTCATATCATTAGGTTAACTGATGCCTATGTATTTTGTGAGCTCTGCAGTTTACTTGCAGGTCACTGGTGAAGCTGCTGTACCAAAGACATTAGTGTAATAAAATGCAACAGCAGCTCTGACAGCCATCGCTCACAAAGCAAAGATGTGAGAAGGATTCGGTTTTACAGAGCAAACATTTTTTGAAACATTGGCGACTCCTGGTCCTGTTGCCGACCCTGCAGTTCAGTAAATTATCAACATAACAAAGTCAAGGACTGGGACACACTTGGAAAACGGTCTGTTTTTATGTGAGCTGCCTTTTATGTCTGCCTTGGGAAGCATTCTACTGACAGAGAGGATCAGAGATTGTAACCTCTTTAAGGGCTCCCCTACTTAAACAGTAAAAAGGAAGCATTGTTCTTGGTGTTTGTGTGGGTCAACCACTGCTGCTGCTTGCTGCCATCCCAGGCTGTTGCGGGGGCTAACTCCAGTCAGGTGACTAGGCAACATTCAAACCCACTGTTCAGGCTGACAAGACTTTAGTGAGATGAGATGAAGCGAAGCGCTCAAGCAGAAAAACACAGAAAATAACAGAGACATTAAAGAAGAGAAATAATGCTAAATTAACTGTCTGTCGTCCCATAAAGACACAGCAACAAGCTTGAGTCTAGTGAAACCATTTGAACCATGTCCACAACTTATAACATATCATGATAGTTGTACTGTTCTTTTCACCAGTGCATTTAACCAAGGTTATACTCCATTGCACAGCTGCACAGACCTCTGACAGCATTTCTTATTAAACAACTTTCTATTCCACTTGGAGAAGAAACTTTCTTCTCCTCCTTTGTAGCACATATGCAATGATTTTTATGTGTTACCACCTCTCACTGGTGCAGTTCCATTACATGTTGCATGTATCTGTCAATATGGTTTGGTTACAACTGCTACTCCTATAGATCTAATTCACACCAGTGTACTTTCTGTAATATTTATACCGCCCGTCCCTAAATTCACCTCATGTTCTTAAGTCAAATGTATAACCTGTTGATTGGACAAAGAGCCAGTTCAAAAGCTGCATTAACAGTCATGGACGTCTGAATGCCTGTATTATTCACCGTTTCAATAAACCTCGTCAACGTCAGAGTCACAAGGAAAATTACTACTACAGACCAATACTGTGTCTGAAGCAATGGTGTGTGAGTGAGTGAAACTAAATTAAAGACCAAGTCAATACCACATGAATACAATGATAATGGCCACAAAAAAATCTTTCATTTATTTTCAGACCCAGACAGCCACAAAAACGGAAACCGGTCTGGTCTTTGATCATGCAGCAGGTCCTTGGTACACACTGAATTGCGCGCACACACGCGCACAGGCGCACACACAAAGTTTAATGCAGCTGTGCTGACTGTTACCATCCATCATGCGTTTGTTCTAGACTAAATACGTCTCCGTTTCACTCGATTCAACTTTTCTGCAGTGTCTTCCTGTCAGACTCGTGCCGCGTTCGTGCCATTTTATCCTCATCCAGTTCTTGCCTCCGGTGTTCACGAACCCAGTATGAGTCACAGGTTCAACGACAAGGATAACAAAACCTCATCTGGCTTTAAATCTGCAAACACAGCCAATTTTCACTTAGCCGCTGGTTTTACTCCTGGGAATCAAACCGGGACTTGCTGCAATCATGGATGGGAGGTTCATTCTCGTCCAACCAATGTGCCATGTGCCATTTCTTTACTCTAATTACTGATGTACAATGTTACCATCAACCACATGCAGCACTGTAACACTGCAGCTAAAAAAGAACAGATTTCATGTTTGTATGATGGTGGTGGCACAATGCACGCTGGTCATTTAATAGTGTGTGTATTAGCGATGTCAAATGTCAAAATATCGACCCGATATTAGTATAATTATGTAATATCCGTAAGGATCAGATAATGAAAACCCGATAACATACTGCTTGGGTTTTGCAAAATGTGTTGGATTAAATGCTTGCGGGGTCCTGAGACGTTTCCCGGCGCGCGATTGATGACCTCATCAAATCGCGCCGAGAGGCAAAACAACAACAACAGTGCGTGGCAAGTCGTGGCTAACAAACTTTCTCACTTGTTGCTACACAAAATGTCAGTGTTCTGAAATTTTCTTAAGTTTCACGGTATCGGAAATTAAGTGTTTGGACAATATCGGCAAAAACTCAATATCGGACATCCCTAATGTGAATATATCAATCAAATATATATCAAATCAATCAAAGTAACGCTGACTATTGGTGTGTTGCTGTGTTTTAGTCGATTTTAGTTGATTTTTCTGGACATAAAGAACTAGATTTAACCTAACTAACACATTTCAGCAGGAGTTTTGTTTTTTTCAGTACACCTGATCAATGCTTAGTTACATTTACATGTTTTAACTACAAAAACACATGGACGCAGTTCTGCGAATTTAACCTTAACGCCTCTGTTTCCTGCTATGTTAGAGTGTACTCTTGTAAAATGGCACAGATCAGTATGTGCGCTCCAGTAAACAATGCGTCCTTGAAAAAGTGTTATTGTGTTGAGTCGTTGTGGAGCAAGCATGTGTGTAAACACACCTTCCGGAGGGAAGGGGGCAGTGGGGGAGGGTGGTTCCCATGCTTTCTACACAGTATTTTTATTTATTTATTTATTTATTTATTTTTTTTTACACATTGCTCACTAATTATCAGAGGAAGAAAAGAGGGAGGGCAGCGAGGTGGAGACGGACGAAAACTAGATGACGGGCCCGTTTATTTAAATACGAAATAATCTATCATAGCTGCAGCTCGATGCAAATCAAGCGATGATAGGAAACGCAAAGCAGCACCTCAGCAAAAAATAAATAAGCAGGGAGTAGTTTAGATAGAAAAGCAAAATAAACCACTCACACTCAGACAGCTACTTGAGAGTTAAAGCCTCAGTGTTAGACAGAAGTCAGAGATGCGAGCCTTTAGGCCCGCAGGATCATTAAGAGGTGAGCTACAGCTGTAGCCCACATTTCTGCTTGCTCTGTCTTTGTTTTATTGCACTCCCTCTAGTGCTGCCGGTGCATGTACAGAGGGAGTGGTGAGGGAGGAGGAGAAACGACGGCTTCAAACGAGAAAAAAAAAAAAAAAAAAGGCAGGTTTCAAATGCTGCAAGTGGGAAGATGACAATAAGGATAAGATTCACTGACTGAGCCAAATAAAATCATTGAATCTACATCTTCTAATGGAGAGACAAGATGTGTTATCAAATTCACACCTCAGACACTGGACGGTCAGAGTTCAGCTGTGCAACATGTTGATTATTATTTTATAAACCCACGTCAAGGTGTCAGGAAATATATTTTCTTTGCACCTTCCAAAATATGCCACAACAATCTCCTTTATGTTGTACTGAAGAGAGGGAGGGACCACTGTGTTATACACACGGACACTATGAGAGGAGACAGAAAGGATCCTCTATCTCGGCTCTGACTCAGTGAATCTGTTCAGTGACACAATTAGCAACACAGCCCTTTTCTCCTTGTTATTGTTGTTTGATCACTATCTACCATGCAACTACACTCGAACGAGTTCTGGCTTCGTAGCGTCTGTGCTACAGCGCACAGCCAGTCGGATAGGTGTCTTGGGGCGAGGGAAAAGTGCAGACAACAAGGGAGGTGTACCTGCCATAAATTATACATCAATTACTTGTGGCAGAGCCGCAACAAGTACAGACACATATGTTGAAAGCACAGACCTGTGCTGACAGTAGCTCTGAGGGTAAAAAGCAAATGATGTGGAGCAGGGAGTGGGGTTTTTAATGTGGTTTTTGCTCATCGGCAGCTAGCATTAACATGGGATTAGGATTCTGGCTGAGGAGCTTCACTTATGTTCTAATAAGTCATTCATGAGCCTTAATGATTCATTTTTAACCTTCAGGAATGAAGGAACCGACCAGCTGACCTCCACCAGATTTCAGGTGTGATGCATGCTGATCACAGCAGCTGGGTTTTTTTTTTTTTTTTTTTTTTTGCGATTTTACTACATCAAAATGGCAGGAAGATTTCACAGCAGTGACTTTATATGACACACCTGAGATTGCAATCTGCATTCTGACTCATTTCACCAGTAAACTGCTCTGCTTTCGCCTGTACTTGCTACACATGTCATACATTAACATAAATTGTGGAAACCTGCAATCATTTTAGTCATTAGTCCCACCCCCCCAACCATTTCTTTTACTACTAAATAAACCATCCTTCCAGTATGCTGCAATTCAATATAACATGCATTCATTTTCTTATCTGCTGACCCCACCACAAGTTCTGATTTCAGCGGACTAGACTCTTTCCCTGCAGGCAGGAGGCAGTGGACAAGGTTCCCCTGGACGGGTGGATAGCTCCCACATGTTTGTGATGTTCATGTCAGATTAAGAGGGGAGCAATCTCTGATGCTCACGCCCACTTTAAGCCAGATGTGTGGATGTGACACTATTTGAACTTCTTTCATCCTTGATTTACTTTTCATATGAACAATCAAACAAGCACGAAACCACCCAGACAGTCTGAATGTGGTCTTTTACCACATTACCATTATGTTATTATTACGTCGTGCATCTTCCTCCTCTCTATGACGACTGGATTTCCGCTCTGCTTTCTAAACATTTTTGTCTTCATTTGTCTTTTGTTTATTCATCGTTTCTTTCATTTTATCTCACTCTAATTAATTGTCCTGCTCACCTCTTTAATGTTTTTTTGGCAGATACTACTAAAACGGCAGCGCATTAGGATGCATTTAAGGAAATAACGAGCTCTAGATCAGTTTGATAAGGCAAAATGCGAGGTGATCAGGTAAGAAGTGCTGCGATGCAGACTAAGTGGTAATTACAGATGCGAGGAGGAGTTAGGAAACAAGCTGACAGGTTTTTAAAGTCTTTCATAAATCACGATGAAACCCATTTGTGTTTCAAAGATGCAAA
This sequence comes from Polydactylus sextarius, assembly GCA_016801845.1. NCBI lineage: Eukaryota > Metazoa > Chordata > Actinopteri > Polynemidae > Polydactylus > Polydactylus sextarius. Next base: position 822,471 of record CM028926.1, read on the forward strand.
GTGTTCAGAAGGTCACAGCTGAGGTACCGACTAACTCTTGATGATACAACTATTCAAACATTGAGAAACAACCCATGAGCCATCAGAGGTCCATTAAATTCCTACAGAACTGAGCGACAGGGTCACAAAAATAGTCATGCCTCAACCTGCACTTGAAGAGCAAAAATTGAGGCTCAAATTAATCATTTAAGGTGACAGAGAATGGTTGAAAAGGGTTTTGATCCTTGTTCTGTGATGTGACATATCCACAGTAAAATGTTGGTTTTCACCTATTTGACGTCTTTTCAGGCTTAACTGGCAACCTTATAATGAAATGCAAGCACTTGACACTGATTGGCTGCTTTCACTGCCACTAGAATGAATGTATCCGTAACATGGACAGATCGTCTTTTTACAGCTATGGGCTTTGAAGGGGAGGGAATGGAGTAGAGTGGGGGGGAACAGTGAGATAAATTTGACGTTTGAGCCATTTTCTAGCAAATTTCTATGAAAAGGAGATGTTCAGAATTTCTAGCACTTTTCACATGTTCCTGAATGTGGGTGGACGACCGTTCTTCAACAAAGACGAGGTGAAAACGCTTTTTAATTCTCTGTCACCTTTAACTCCTAAACAACTCCTAATGTCGCATGCGTTATTTTTGATTTTTATTTCTGATTAAAAGTCCAGTAAGCCTTTTACCATGCAAGTATAAAAACTTTTCAATACAACACTTCAACGCTCCCTTTTGGCTGCACAACTTCACCACATTGTTGCAGTCAAAGCATCCACCACCGCCCACAAAAGGTCACAGCAGATTGACCCAGAAATGTCCACAGCATGAGCGTGGGTTTTAGCACCACACTCAGTTTGAGTTTGTCTTACAAACATGGGACATACGAGTGGTCTGGTATATGAATGCTCCCTAAACCGCCATCGTCTCCATGACATGAAGCTCTGCCCACGTTTCCCCCACTTATTCACAAATGGTAAATTGCTGTAGAAGCTGCACGCCCACTGAATCTTTAGTTTCACAGTCTTATCTTTCAAGGTGTCTCACCTACATAGAGGCTGCTGTCTTAAGAGGGTGTTGAATGGATGTATAAAACCATCACTTTGGGCCAAAAATCAACCTCTGCTACCTCTATCTCCACACTTGTGCAAGCAATCATTATTTCATAAACGTTTCATGCACCAAATCAAGGATAAGCACCAAGTCTGAACGTGTCTGTTTATCCTCATCAGCCTTGCCATCTTTGGACTTTCTTTGCTCACTCTATTCTGCCTGGCTGACAAAGAAACAGTGCAAACACACAGTTCAGAGGTGTTGCGCTTTCCCTCCTTACTCCAAAAGGAAGGACAAAAAACGAGCAACGACGAGTGTTGTGCATGTGCGAAGAGGAAGAGGCCACATTATTGCAGAGAGAGAGAGAGAGAGAGGGAGGGAGGGAAAGAGAAAATGAGAGAGAACAGAGAGACCTGGCACAGAGACAGGATTTCAATGGAAGTGAAAATGTTTCATAATGTTTTGAATTTCTTCCCCTGACTAGTCTGCACATACTGGATGCACTAGTTAAGAGTGATACAGCACACACTGTGCATCAAACGCTTGAGCAAAACTTTGGCACGGACTGGGAATGTGGCGTAAACTGTACCAGCTTTAATCAAGGTACCGTGGACACAAACCTGACCTGTTGTCTGCACACATCTGGAACTGTACCAACAGCTGGAGTTTAAAAAAAAAAAAAGCTTGGTTACATAATGACACACTAAATACAGTGAGAGAGGTGGTGAGTAACTTACCAGGCACTGACCTTGCTTTTTCCTCAGACACTTTGTTACACAGCAGCCAGAACTACTCTACAACAACTGGAGACAAATCCTCTTGAAGGATTAGTTTGCTGATCTGAGGGAAATGCTTCCAAAATCAAAAACATGGCAAAGTCACAGCCACCTTGAAGTGATCATTTGAACATCCTTCATTACGCTAAAAAGTCTATAATGAAAGGTAACAGCAAGAGCCAGTGCTGACAGATTACATGGTTCAAGAGGAAATTAGTCCCAGCCACCAGTTCAGAAAAGGTGCTCCAACAGAGAAGATTGGTTGCAGAGCACTTAACAACATGCTGAGGCCAGGTGTCCGACTAAAACTGCTTAGAATTGAATCAACTCTGATCCAGATAAATGGCCGACATCTTCAGCAGTGTCGACATGCTGCTGTGCAGTAGATTCAAAGGATCAGGAAATGTTAATGTGGATCACGTTAAAAAAAAAAAAAAAAGAGCTTTTTTAGCCTAAGAGCCGATTTCAGTCTTCGTGTAAATATTTTCAGGTGTGACATAACGTAGCAGACCAAGTCTTTAGGTAAACTTGTAGAGATGGATGTCAATACGTTGGGGACACTGAAGTGCTGCCAGCTACCTACTTAACATGCAAGTGCCAGCGTTGAAAATAGCCCCCCTCCCCTCCTAGTCTTCAATCCCGTTCCCTGCCATTTCACACTGCTGTGCTGTGGACGGTGACAGCAGCGTCATTCACACATGACAGCTGGGCTCCTGGCTTGTCAGAGTCGGGGCAGAATGGCAGGCTCTGTGGCACTGTGCTTCTGCCAGTCTGGATGACAAGACGAGGAATGGAAGGTAAACACAAACAGGACATAAATGTCTAGGTTTTAGATTAGGGTTGTCTTCTGTTCTCACACAAATGAGCCCAAGGGTTTAAACTACCACTTAACCATGTAAATTTGAGACTTGCTACAAAACACACACATTCCACATCATACCAGTCTCCGAAATATCATGTCATGCGCGATGTAGACCTCCAGTCTCTGTTTTCACATTACTACAGAATGCACAACTTGTTGAAGTTGACTTCATGCCTTTAGCGATGCAAGACATTTTAACTGGGCATCATCAAAAACAAAAGCAAAAAATAAAACAGAGCAGCCATTTTAAACCGTCTCCCACATGAAACCAAGCCGGGGAAAAAGCTGCCAGACCAGATGGACAGTGACATTATGAGTGAAAAACAGTTGTATGCTCTATTTTTAAATGAGGGGGAATTTTAAGTGATGCGTAAGTGAGTGTAGCGTAGATGATATTTGTCATTTCCAGCCTCATCGAGGATCTGTTAGATGAGGGCAGAGACTTCTGCGACGACATCAGGACAGGATGAGAAATCACCACGGACAAAACCTGATACATTTCCAGTAAAGGGACCAGCATGTTTCACGTCCAATCTACCAGTTGGCATCAACTCCCAGCTTTGTTGGTGAAAGTAACCGTGGGTTAAAGCTACAGCACAGACAGCCAGGACGCCGAAGGCAGAGTTCAACACAAAGCAAACACCCACAGATGTGCACTTTCTTTCTCAAATTTACAAGACAAACAAAGGTGCATGTGTAGCACAGACAGGCATAAATGCATAATAGATGAATGTACAAACTAGAGCTAACCCACATGGCCTGATATCATCAGCAACTATAATCATATCACAGATATATGGGAGCAGCTTGTCTTACTGACTAGCATAAAAAACATATCAGCTGTTAGACAGCTGAGCGGATGCTGACAGTCATTTGATGTTTCTGTCACATTTTACCTGGTTTGTAGACCAAGTTCTGATCATAATCCGATCAATAGAATTAAATATCTGAATATACTGTCAAGCAACACTTTTGGCATTGGAGTTGTCACCTATAATTTTAGAAAACAAATGGATATTTGTCTTTATCCAACATTTATAGACAACTGATCACGAAAGTGAGAAAGTAATCGGCAGATTCATCTATAATGGAAATAATCATTAGTAGCATAGTAACATACAGATCAAGTATTTATACAGATACTGCGGTGTGTAGCTCAAATTAGGTATGTCAGGATATTTATGATATTCATTTACAATTTAATACTTCTATTTTTAAAATATCCTCTCATTTTCTTTAAGTTTAAGAACCAATAAAGCCAACACCTGTAAATACATAAATGTCATTGATTAGAGACAAAGGAACATGCAAGAAAGAAATAAATTGTTCATATATTTTTACTTTCACCACAGGTGTCTAATTTAACCCAGAAATATTGAAAGTCCCGTTTTCCCAATAAGACAAAAAAGCATCTCTGAATAACTAAAACTTAAATTCAGGAATGTCAGATGATACACTGGAAGATATGTTTTGGTCAGATAATCTCATAAAAATGTTTTGATTTCCTCTCTAGTACTGGTCTGCCTCTAGCACTAACTGAAACTCCTTGGTTTTTAAAGCTTTTGTCCATTCTCTGCACTGAAAGTTTTGCTTATCAGTTGGTAACTTGGTCCGCAGCCACGACACATAATGTTTCACGGGTCACAGAGCCTCTAATAACCTGGTGCCAAGTGGGCCTTGGGTCTGATGACATGAGACAGAGCTGCACGTAAGCCAAAGAGTGCGTTCACTTGCAGGACAAACATTCATTAATGTGAAGGAATCCTCTGCACCGCAAGTGGTCGTTCTTACCATATATGTACACATGTTAACTGTATCACAAGGAAGTTGTTTGACTGTGATACTTCGATATCCTGTGTGGATCTGTCATCATGAGTTAACCAAAAAAAAAAAATAATAATTGGGCATGTCTGATGAAAGACATGTCTTTGCACATGCTTGCAGGATGATACAGTTTTGTAAGCACATGCTTTGAGGATTTTGGCCCAAACTGCACCTAGAGTTAACTGGATAGCCGGAGAGAAGGAACAGGGGAGGAGGGGGGAGCTACGCTAAATGTTGGGAAGTTCAGGAATCTCAGGATATGATGCAGTATTTGCACAACCCGGAGTGAAAGAATAAACGTCCCTCAAGTCTAGACAGGGAGACAGGAAAGAAATAAGAGTTCTATGTAGAGATATAATCTTATCCAGAACAAAATGTTATTCAAGTGTTTTACTACTTTCCTTATGATGTGCAAGAGTTATGTCAGCAACATGAAGCTCTTAAGAGATACAAAAGCAGTTCAAAAAGCTACTGCTGGTCTCTTTCCCTGGTTAATTGGAGGCTGACACTTTGTATGTAAGCTGATACCTCAAAACTAGACGATGTTAGGTCTAGAAAAATAAGACAAGACAATGTGACATCACAGCTGGTTGCTATTCATCCCCCCCGGACTCTGTTCCCTCTTGAACTTCGAGTGTTTATTTTAAATGGCAGCTTTCTTGACTCCAGGAAGTTTACTCCTGTTCAGAAGCTTATTTTTCTGACAAAAAAAAAAAAAAAAAACATGAAACCAAATATAATGATTCGATGTCCAACTAACGTATTCTCTCCTCTCGCTCTTGCTGGAGTAACTCACACCGTACGGGGCTGAAGCTCCGGGCTCTGTGAGCACAAACCCATTTCGCGGTTTTGTTTTTTGACAGATGAAATAAGACAGGGACAGACAGAGAACCTGACACCAGATGTGCAGATAAAGGGTCTGTTGAATGGATCACGGACCTATTGTGAAACGGTGCTTACTACTAAAGAAAACTGAAGAGCCTTGAGGTTCAAATCCAGATATTTTTCCTTTTAACTTAACGTACATCCAGGTTAATGTCAAAGGTTTAGAAAATCCACCACTGACAGACCAGCGAAGCAATATATTTTTATATTTAATAATTAATATAATATATATATATAGAAAAGCAAACCCTGCTGGACGAGTCACACCTTCAACATTTTCTGATCAACAAAGAAGCTACAGTAGCGGTTCCTAACGTTTGCCATGTTTTATCGTCTTCAGTCTCTTCCAAAAGTTTCACAATTTGGGACAGTGTTTCCTCACACTGGCACAGTAACAGGATATCCCTTAATTCCACCCAAAAACCGTTTTAAAAACAACCAAAGGCCGTCCACATCCAACGATTCAAAGGTGTGGAACCTGCCAAACTAAATCTAATACATTAAAAAAAAAAAAAAGACAACTAAGGACACGGACGTCTATTGACTGGACCAATCACTGGACCAAAAATATTCTGATTAAATTTAGCGCGGGGTTTAAAAACCAGAGCATTCTGTATCATGTGATTAACTTTTACCGCCATTATTTGTGTGTGTACTTATAGGCCTATATCAGCTGCACAATCAGCTGAAACTTTGGAACTTAAATAAACTGTGTGATAAATAATCTGAAAGCACACTACAGTCAGCAAGATACTCTACTGTTCCCAGCATTGGGTGTTTCATAAGGACTCAGAATTCTTGGCTAACTGGGTTGGACTTTGCCCCCATAAGAGTGCGGCTGAAGATATTTCATGTCCAGTTTACTATCGAAATCGCTTCCTAGTACGAGCACTGCATGAGGTGAATAGATGCTATAAAGATGGACATTACGTTAAGTGGGTAGAATATAATTTACAGTTACCTGGTGGCTCAATGTGCCTGGATGAACGGCTGAAAACATTAGCGTCTGACCGTTTGAAGGAGAGTTGATAAAAAAAAAATCCACTTCAGTTAAACATGAGGCAGGTTATTATTCATGCATATTAATCTCGCTGCTTTTGTGCTTTTCCCTACTCCCCCTCCCCCATCTGAGTATTTTGCACCACTGACCTTTACCTTGGTCTGGCCTACATTTTTTGGTTTTATATACCAGGGAAAAACACGGGACTCTGGCTTACTCATAAAACCACACAAGTCACACGTACAATGAGACCAGAGGAGCCTGCCGACGGCGTACTTGAAAACTGGGATTTTTTTTTTTTTTTTTTCCTCAAACTGCCATTGGCTGTGTAAGTGTGTTGACTGCTGTCACAGTGCGATGAGAAAACACCACTTTTTTCAGACCATGACTGTACATGAGTGGTCTATTTTATCCAGGGATGATCAATGTCCACGCCTGACGAAGGAGCGAGTGAGTCACGGTCACATCACACACACACACACACACACACACACACACACACACACACACACACACACACACACACACACACACACACACACACACACACACACACACACACACACACACACACACACACACACACACACACACAGCTCCTCCAAATTAAACATCCAGCATCAAACTACTGTTTACTGAAGCAGTATCAGTCTACAAGAACATTTACAAAAACTCTAATTAACAGCAAATAATCCATAGTATGAGCCCTGAATCAGGACAGGGAGAAAACAAAGGTAACAGACATTCCTACAATTTTTCCTCAGGTTACTGGGAACAATGGGTTTTAGAAGCAAAGTTGTATTTTGTTGTACTGAAACTCTGTACATATCTGTACCCGTTCTTCTCTTTTGACTGTCTGGTCTTTTGTGTTACCGCAGGACGTCATTTTCCTACTAAATATTGTCTTTTTTTTTTTAATCCTAAATATAGTTCATTTATTGTAAAACATTTGCATATTATTACATGGATGTGAAAGAGCAGCTTCTTCTTTTGTTGAGACAATAGATTTGGTTCCTTAAATACACGCAGCAAAGGCAGTGCCGTATCCTGCATGTACTTCCGTTAAACATGTTTTTCAGTGAACAAACAGGAACCTACTGTGGTAAAATGGCACACCTCAAGGAGTGGTGGGATCCATTCACAGTCCTGCACACAGAACAGGCCTGGGACTATATTTAGATATATATTGTAGGTACATTTGGGTACGGTGGGTAGGCCTGACAGAGACTAAACTGTTATGTTATTTATTTGAATATTCAAAGTCAGAAATGAACTTCTGTTTGAAAAAAGGGGGGTGGGGGCAGAGCTGCTACCTGAGGGCTGAATAAACTGAAAATATCACCTTGCGAGAGATGATGAGCTCCGAAGACACAAAACAACATTCCGACCAAAGGCCTCATTGACACACCTCTCATGCATCGGTGTCAACGACAATCACACACTGGTCCTGTTTCCACCTACTACACATGAAATATTGGGCCTTGACACGGTACATTAAACATGATCTGAGCAGAATGAACAGCTTGAGAAAAAATATTGTTAAAACATGCTGAACTGACATGTTCATACAGGCGAGCAGGATAAATAAAGAAGTCATTCACAGATACTGACATGCAGCAACACACACAGTATATTACCATGTCTCCAGGGGTCCTTGGGCTCCACTGCTCCAGAAACAATGTCCTCATCTGAGGGAAATGTCACTCTTTTGCCACTTGGTTTGTTTTTATCATCCCCCTCCTCAACTGAAGGGTACAGTCCAGCCTTGTCGGCAGCAGAAGTCTCTGTGCTGCTCGTCTGGCTCGCATCCGACGGGCTTTCTGCCATGCTGCCAGCCGAGACATCCTGAGACGTGGACTCTGAAGTATTGTCTAACAAGGATCTGTCGTTTGTCGATTCAGCCTCCAACACGCCGCTTTCATCCAGGCTCAGATCCACACCTATGTCCATATCCCCACCGTCATCCCTTTCACCCACAACAGGTTCAGCGTCTTTATCTTCCTTCATTTCCTCACGATTGTGCTGCTCATCATTAGAAAAGATCAAGTCAGTGGGATTAGCTATCACTGGGGCATCTTGGGCACTGCTCTTACTATTACCATTGACTTCATCAATTTCCAGTGTGTCTTGTACCTTGTGGTTGTCCTGCTCAGTTGCCTGAAGGTTGTCAGTGAGCTGAGGCATCAGGTACGTTTCAGAGGCCTCTGTGGGAACAATATTTTGCTTTTCTGTGTTACTATCTGTCATCAGTTCAGAGATCCGAGGGGTGACCCCTTCTGTGTTGTTGGTAGTGTTGTGATCATCGTCCACATTGCTTTTTGTCTTGACATTACACAAATCTAGGCGCTGCTCTTCGATATTCATATTTTCATTTCCAGTGACACTCTGAAAAAAGTCTTTTAACTGTGCCTGACAGACTAGATATTAGTTTAAACAATAACTTGGAACCAAATAACACGGATAAACCAATCTCAGTCTGTCTCACAACAACATGTGCACCAAGTCCTTAATTGACCAAATTAAATTCAAGTGCAATCAGTAAATGATACCTAGTTTGACTATTTGTTGTATTGGGGTGATTTAAATAAAATCCCCAAATCACAGGTGACTTTGGTGCATCCTTAAAGATTAGCTAATTAAAGTGCAATTTCACACAAATATCAATACAAGAAATATGTGATACCTGCACGAAATAGATACTCTTTCAGTAATTATTTATTTGCCAAACCAGGCAACTTTGCTCAGCTATCACCCAGGAAGGCAACTAGCACTTAATAATTTCTTCCAACCGTGTCCTATTGCTCCAAGCGGGAACCGACTAAAGGCTGGTCGTCAGCACATTGCCGGTAATATTTAAGAGGACCACGACAGTCACTAGAAATAAACAAAAGCTCTCAAGGCGCCTTCATTACGTTAGCAAAGTGAGCTTTACTGCCCGTCACCAAACCGATTCATTTGCATGAATTTGAGCGAGCTAACGATAGCTAGCTTGCTAAAGTTGTTGTCCAACAATGACATCCAGGCCCATGTGCGGTCGCATGCTTGCGTCTTTGAGCGAACCCGTCTGTTTCCCTCTGACAAAGTCCATTCTCCTGTGTCGGGAAAAAAAAAATTATTTTCCGGCTGTAGCTGTTGTCTCAATCTCTGTCGTGGTGCAGCTCAGCTCACATCACAACCCTCGATCAGCGTCAGCCAGAAAAAAATCTCCGAGCAATGAGCATGTTTCAGTGGCTAACGTTAGCGCTACGGAACTGTAACCGACGTTAGACTTGCCGGTTGAAACAGCAGTATGGTGAAATGATACTGAAGATATTCCGGCCCGTCAGGTCTCACAGATCTCTGTCTATCCGGGAGAAGTCTGTTCAACCTGTTTTTGTCCGTAGCGGTGCCATTCGCTAGCTTGTTGAAGTCCAACAACTGTTTGTTGTTCACACGTCTTACGTCAGCACGTCGCTACCCACAGGGGTGCGTTCAATAAACGCAGCGTTGCAGAGGGTTACACAAAAGGCACATAATGGAAAGGTTTACAATAATATTTAGGTTGCACTACGCAGTAGAAAAGAAGGTGATGCCGTTTACTTTAATAATTCTTGTATCTAAAAATCTAATAGTTTGATTGTGTTGTATAGAGCCCATAAAGTTTAATAATCACAAATTATAAACTAAACATAACACTTTAGTGCTTCCAATCACATACAAATCATGAAGAAAATAGGATTTGTTTATCATGGCACATGGTCAAACGATGTACAGAGAAACTTCAGATTCACAAGAAGTGAACATTTTTGCCAACACAAAGTTTTAGTTTAGTCAATGCAAAATTTAGAACCTGTGGACATTTAGGTTACAGGCAAAAGCCCATGGTTTGATACATTTAAAATGAAGTTACTTTGTTACAAGTGAGATTTACCATTGCTACAGAAGTAGCAGACAAAGCATTTCACATTCAGATGGCTGCCACCAAGACATGTCACTAGAAGGTGACAAATAGTTCCCCAGTGCCACAAGACAGACAAGCATGTTAAAAACTTTAACCTTTAATAAGATAAATTTAAAATCTACATCCATTTAAAACTCTTGAGACTGAACATCTTTAGCAACGCTGTCATCCTTGGACACCTTGGTCTTCTTAGGGAGAAGGCTTGCCTGGATATTTGGGATGACGCCACCCTCTGAGATTGTGACCCCAGCCAACAGTTTGTTCAGTTCCTCGTCATTTTTCACCGCCAGCAAAATGTGTCGAGGAGCGATACGATGCTTTTTGTTGTCGCGGCTGGCGTTTCCCGCCAGCTCCAGGATTTCGGCGCAGAGATACTCCAGGACAGCCGAGAGGTACACTGCAGAGCCGGTGCCCACTCGCTGAGCGTATTGGCCTTTCCTGAGCAGCCTGTGGATGCGGCCTACTGGGAAAGTAACCCCTGCTCTGCTAGAGCGAGACACTGCAGTTTTTGGTTTGGGTGCAGCTTTCTTCCCACGGCCGGACATTTTCGTTCTGCGTCAAGAGAAATACTTCAGTAAAGACATTGTGATTGGAACTTTAAAGGTAATTTCAAAGAATTAACGTAAGCTTTCCAATTGAAACTTACAGAGCACAATTCTAAAATTAAGGCCTTTGGGGTCATAAGGTTAAACTGATTAGAGCAGCTTCTTAGAGAATAAATCTATATATAATCAACACCATCTCACAATGTATAACATAATTAACAGCTTCATCACACTTAAGGTAAACATATACAGGCTTTGAGTAACACTCACCAGTTTTCTCTACTTGTTCAACATGAGCTGCTGAAGCTCAGAGCAGTGCTTTTATACAAGTCAGCAGTAACGTGTTGATTGATGACACCTGGCTTCTCTGCTGCGCGTAGATATCTCAATCTCCAGAAAAACCAAAACACCTGTTTGAGGTTAGTCAGAGCCTTACTGTTGCAACTGAGAAACCACAATAACTGGACTACAAGTCCAACTTCTAGCTCTGTGAATTGTTCTATAATTAGAGTGACCATAGGGTTAGCTGACCATGCTCATACATAGAGTTGAAATTAAGAGGAAAGTGAAGAGAGATGTTAGTTCTAGTAGTGCACCTTCCTGACAAACCAAGTATTTGAGATCTAAAATTAAAACTGCCATGGGTTATATCTGTATGCACAAAGGGCAGTTGTATTATGTAACTAAGAACAGCATGTCCTACACTTAGGTGCGAATTTAAAATTACTTGTCCTTGAGTATTTCTTTTTTAAGCAACTTTATTTCACAGTTCAACATTAAAGAGGGAAGAACTTATTACCTCACCTTATTCACTTCTTCTTTATATACAACTGCAGCAACTACTTACTTTGCAGATTAAGATTTTTTACTTACAAAACCTGCAAAAACAGGTTTGTTAAGTAGTTTATTGACAGTGTTCTGTGTTCATGGATCATGAGACAATGGACCCCTGGGCACCAACGTATAAATGACCCTTCTACATAAGAGCAAGAGGCACAGATGCAAAGAGATGTCTTTGTGTTTTTGGTTGGTTTGTTTATAGACATTTTGTCTCTTTGCAACCATTTTGTGTCTCTGTGTGACTTATTATATAGAACAGCAGACAGACACATTCACTACGTTCTTCTTCTTTTATGTGAGATTGTGATCACTGTAAAAGAACCACCAACACGAGAGAGCAGCACTGAAAAGCATCAGCAGCAGATGGCAGCACAGACCTCAGTTTCACTCTGCAGCCCGTGACGGCCCGTTTTCATTTTTTATTATTATTATTTATTTATTTATTTATTTATTTTTAACTCAAATGAGACATTCTTAATGATGGAGCGCTTATAAAACCACACTTAGCAGTGTCATGTTCCTTCACTTGATGATTAGGTGCTTGACTCTCCCAGTGCGTCTGATGTGCATACCAACTAACAGCTCAGGGGAGCGATGACTCATCTACCACCAGTGTGTGTGTATAACTCAGTCAAGTGTTTCTTTTCAACACACTCAGAAACACCTGGAAATAAACAGAGATTGTTCATTTTTTAAATACTTTCAGAGGCACATGTGTCATCTGGGTGGTGACATCGCATTCTGGGGGTGATTAGATGGTGTGAAGGTATGAAGTTTAGAAATATTCATGAATAAAGTTTTTCTAAAGCTGTCAACTGTTTTCACATGGTCTTCTAACCAGCTGAAAACTTCATACTTATTTATTTTTTATCTGTTTCATCACATCTGAGGTGTGTATCACCCTTTATAACTACTTAGTCGGTATGTCTGTTGATCCAGCTACTTGACTGATGAGCAGTTTTTTTCTGCTGATAATGATGTGATTGATGTTTTTCATTAAAGGTGAAGCACATGGATACAAAATGTTTTTACTGATTAGAGAACATGCACAGATTGTTAATAAGACTGTGATTCTTCACTTGAAAGTTGATTGATTTAACATAACACTGGAAGTGTCTTCAGCCAGCCATGTTTTTTTTTTTTTTTTTTTTTTTTTCCCAACATGTTTTCTGGGTTTCTTTTCACTTCAACGGGATGACGGGTTGCTCTGTCATTGTCAGTATCCTCACTGCCAAATTTGAAGGCAATGAGCTTCATCTTTTGTACGATTTGTCTTCTTCCTTGTGTACCGGCAGTGAGAGATGAGAGAGAGAAAGAGAGTGAGGGAAAAGGAGAGAGAGAGAGATGTTTTGACCGTTTGGATTCACTTTAGAATTTGGCAAAGGGCCAGTGGCAGAGCAGCGGGAAGACAAATTAAGCGGGGACCTTCTCAGCAGGTCGTCCTTGGACAGATTGGATGTGATTCTGTTCAAGCTCTCAACACACAGCCTCCCAACTCAGGGAGGACAGGACAGGACTCACGGGCTGTCACAGAGCAGAGCTGACTCTCAAGTATGTAGAGTATAAAGCCAGTGCACACGTTGAGCTGGTTCCTAATACAATTTATTTGCACTGCACGGAGACTACATCAGTGTATAAGTCTGTAAGCTGTAGTTTTTCATCATCTGAGTTGTCATCATTGAGACAAGCCATTTGTTTTTGTGCTGCTCTCCTGAGAGTCTTCATCTGGATAAAGGCTGAAGGCCCTCTGTATTTATTAGCAACTGTAGCTACTAACACTGAGGTTTGCAGTCTGCTGCCGAGTGAGGAGAGGAGATGAAAGGGAGAGTGGAGGAAACCGAGAAATGATTCAAACATACGATTAAACTCAGCGATTGAAGGCAAAACCAGACACTGAAGCCCCTGACAGGATTTTCTTTTGTGTCTGCTACCTCACCATAATTTAGATATGATGGTTTATCACTCCCTTGAATACTGATAGCTGAATTTACTGGTAGATCTTCATCTTTGTGCCACACAGGTGGACAGGTAAACACCAGACTCAGTCTCACTCTCTTTCACTGACATGGGCCTCTTTCTGTTTTCCCCAAACAGTAATAAATCTGTAAATGTGGCTTTTAGGAGGGTTATGCTGTTGCTTTGACTTCTAGTTTTTCCTCTTTCCTCAGCCTCGTGGAGATGTTAGCGGCGTTCTACAAGAGACTGTGGCTGATCTTCGGGAAGCAATTAATCTTCCACATGAGGCAAACTCAAGGGTCAGTGACTTCTTTTGTACGTGCAGGCACAAAATTATGGATATGCTTATAGATGGAAGAAGTGGTGTTGATATTTAAATATCTGAAATGGCCAAATATCTAAGATAGATTTAGATTTTTTTATTGACTGTTCACCTCTTTCAACAGATAATGGCCAATCCATCATCAACCGCGCTTCCCTTAGTCATAAATTTCCTCCTTGTTCTCCGAAGTTAATCAAAAGACACAATGTGAAGTTTCACAGCAAAATGAAACGCGAGTGACATGTTCTCTCTTTTACTTATGCAACATTTGACACCCACAATGCAGCTTGGTGACCCAAAGTCCTTAGGTGCTCAAAAAAAAAAAAAAAAAAAAAACACGCTTGTGAGACTGTGATTGTTTTTCCATGACTACTACTGCTGGCTCCCATTAAATAAAGGAGCATCTTAGAGTCATTTCATGTGCAAGTTGTCGTTCATATGAACACATATTTTAACAGGCTGATTTGGAAAACATGTTTAACAATAAGTCTGATACTTTCATACGTTACAGCTGAATGGAGATGGAGAGCTTATTTTAGCATGAAGACTGGAAACAGGGGAAACAAGTGGCTTGGTTCTTTTAACAGGTGCTGGTAATCGATTTTGGTGCAGTGCAGACATGAAACTAACTTAATGCAAAAAATGTTAAAAATAGCACATGGTTCAAGAATACTAGAAGCAGAAGGAAACTGCACTAACTGATCATTAAAGAAAAAAATCAAGGAAGATTATACAAAGGTAACTGACTTTCATTTGTAATGATCACATGTTGTAATCTGTTGGGAAGAAAATTAGGCGATTAAGTCGTAATCCCCAAGGGTATTGTCATAGTTCACCTCCAAACTGACAGATTTTCACAAAACCATGAAAAACAGCCTTGATTTCAGCTTTGGGACAATGTTAGAATATGCATCTATATATTTTTGACATATATTTGTACATACAGTGTTCTTAGCTTTTACTTTTCACAGTGATGATGGTCGGACTTGATTTAACTGCAGTTTTTTTTGTCACTCTTTAAACATTTTTTGTATTCCGTTGAGACTTCCATCTTGGTGTAACATTCAGTTAAAATCATCAGTTGAAATCTGAGTTTGCTGAGCTGTGAGCAGTCACCGTCGTCATGTTTCATCCAGTCAATGGCAGATTACAAAGCGGTTTCCTGGAGGACTGGGATGTGAGGTCACGTTCATAAATTCCTTGCAGGTGTTAGGTAACAATGACATGCACAGAAATCTGACTACATACCTGAATTCTTCTATCCTTCAAATATAATTTGTTTGTAATTTGTGGTTTAAATGTCCCTGTAGATAGCAATGGACTCATTGTTGATTAGTAAATTCTCCTTTGGCAAATCCTAATATCCCTCTTGAATCATAATCAGCTGCCTCAGTTGCTTCTTTATATTCTCAATAGACAATGAACCTGAAATTGCCAGTAGTTACTTCACACTCTGGTCATTACTGATAACTCAAAGCACCATGTTTGAGTGTGACCAGTGGGCAAAATTGAGACTTGAAACAATGTGCTCCACTATATCTATCTAAGATTCATATTATCTCTATAAAATCGACTGATTAATAAGCCATTATGATGCCATATAGTTGTATAGTACTTTACGTTTTTGTTTGATGGTAATAGCTACTGTATGTACTTTATTTACAGGACTTTTTGACAATGATATATTGCTACACTCAGTAAAGTAAAAAATCTGATATTTCCGACCACTGAGTACAGTAAAGAGTTTCAGTGTCCCTGAGGGCCAGTTTGGTTTATATGCAGCAGTTA
Source organism: Polydactylus sextarius (assembly GCA_016801845.1). NCBI lineage: Eukaryota > Metazoa > Chordata > Actinopteri > Polynemidae > Polydactylus > Polydactylus sextarius. The sequence continues at coordinate 838,252 of CM028926.1, forward strand.
AATAAGGGTTATGGTTAGGGGGTTAAGGTTATCTTGATTCTTTCATTGGTAAGAAATTGAAAGAACGAAAATAAATAACCAGCCTCTAACACTCTAACACCAAATGATTTCACGTCTATCAGTTATTTCATAAAATACCTCATATACAGGCAGGGGTAGAACCTAATTTAAATCACTGTGTTCACCACCACCCTCATAAACACAGATGTGTGGGGGTTAATCATGTGGCACCAAGGGATGAGTTGTCCTGGTCGACCAGCTGGGCTGCTACTGGATCTCCTCACCTCTTGACAAACGTTCAGTTGTTGCTTTGCTCAATGCGTCGTCTTCATCCTTCTATGGTAAAGTAATAACACAACTATGTCTGCTTCCAGAAGCAATCCCTCCTGTCTTTGCTATTTCTGGAAATAGTGAATTTTCTCTTGTACCATCCTCTCCTCCCCTCTCATTCTTTTTATTTTTTTTTCCTCTTTCACTTTCCTCATCTTTTGCATCACCCTATGCATCTTTTATCCTCTTCAGGTCCTAAGCCAGCTGTGATGGCTACCATATGTCCATACCACATGTCACCAGTTTCCCCAATAAAAACCATTTCCCTTTTTAGACATTAGGAAAAACATAGGGTGGACCTTGGGAGATATAAAATTGAGGTAAGATTTGATCTGGCGCTGAGCACCTGTGTGTGGGGACTGACCAGAAGAAGACAGGCACCGCAGATCCACTGCCACGTAATTAGAAGAAGGCGGAAGCGCGAAGGACAAAGAGATTTTCCATCACCCACCCAGCCACCCATCCGTCCATCCCACCTGTACAAAACTCCCATTCCTCCCTGCTTTTAATTCCTCCATCTGTTTTTCTCTCTTTCCTTTCTGTCTTTCTTTATTTCAGCCATAACTTCTTTTGGCTCCCTTTCACACTACTCTCCACTGTATAACTCATTTTTTATGTAATTCTCTTCCTGTCCTCTCTCTCTCTCTCTTTCTCTCTCTCTCTCCTCCTTACACCCTCGGTACCTCATCATCCAACACATGCACGCACGCACGCGCGCACACACACACACACACACACACACACACACTTCATTTCTTTAAATATTCATTTCCGTCTGTCTCTGATGTGTTTTGTGAAGTTTCCTGTTCCCAGCCCTCCTGCTTCCCTGAGAACCGCCATGTAGGAAGTGGCAGTCCTGGCACCCCATCACCACCACCCCCACCCCCACCACCCACCGACCCCCCCCACCCCCACTCTGAATAGGAGCATTCCCACCTCACAAAGATGGAAAGAGAAGGGAAACTGAAAGATGGCCTTCTGCCACTGAAGTTACTGTCCATTTAATATTACTGGTTTTTGGATTCTGTTACAAAAATTGTTGTTGCAATAGTCTTTTCCCAGACAATATCACCCTCTTTACTGGACAACCTGCACAACCCTGCTCGCTAATAAACTCAGCATATTACTCTATTTCACAACTGGAGATTTCTTCGAATTTCTCTAATTCTTTTGACAGAAACAATTCCCAGGTTGTTACTCAGGAAGTCATTGCATGTTTTCCCAAACATAAGCATGCGAATTTGAAACTGCACTGCACATTTAATTTCAGATGGAAATAATATATATTCCTTTTCTTTGACAGGTTAAAAATACAAGTAACTGTTGATTTGTAGGTGACATTTTAAAGATTCAGCTGCTGGAAACATACTGCTGCTGCAAAAGGGCGTTACCTTCACTTAAGTCACAAGCTAATTTTAACATATATCAACATGTAATATTGCCATTTATCATTGTCTCTTTTCCTATTCTAGAGTAGCACCAGCGTCCAATTCAGTTCACAGCTCACAACAAATGACTTATAGCGAGCAGAGTCAAAACCTAAGAGCACATTATACTTACGCATGAACTACCTGGTGGTCTTTCCAACATAAACTGTACATCAAGTCACACTCAAGAGTACTACATAAATCAGTATACACTACTGAGTCCATTTGGCTTCTGATATAATCAGTAGAGAGACCATAAGGCTTAAAATTACAATATGAGTCAGATGAGGATTACATACTCTCCCCAAAATAAAGGCAGGAATCTATATCACTGAGCCGCTTCTTAAAACAATGTTCTCTCAGAGTAACTTTTGATTTCTAACCATGCAAAACATTAAAGCCTTTAGAACAATACAATACAGAAAGTTTCAGTACACATTTCTCTATTTAAATTTCTGAGACGATGCACAAGTCGTGAATAGTTGACTCAAAGTTTCATCAGCTGATTCTACACACGAATTCAACATGATTTTATTCATGAGAGTTTTTATTCCAGGTTGAATCAAGACAAGGTCAGTGTATAATGTGGGTCACAAATGGTCAGTTTGACCCCAATATGCTAATTGGTTTAATGACATCATGGCTTTGTATTTGCATTGTGCTTAGTGTCAGCTGGATTCAGTCCAATTATCTCTTTGCTTCTCTCTATTTGTTTTTTGCTCACATACACTTTAACACAGTCAGTTTCCCCATTAAAGATAATCTCGTGTACATGTTTTTCTGTTGTCAGACAATGGAACAAATATGAAACAGTGACTACACACCAGCCATTAAGATCACATGTTAACCAGGAACAAAATCACCAGACACATGAGTGAAAGCTGTATTTAGATATAAAAAGATGGGTGGTCAGTTGAATGAGTCATAGAGAAATCCAACCTCATGTTCTCTGGTGAATACTGGCCACTGTTTTCTATGGAAAGTAGCAAAGGTTTGTCCAAAGAGTCATTAAATTTGTTGTTTGTTGCTTATTTGATGACTAAAGTTGGTATCACTACAATAAACTGGGAGCACCAACTGTGTAAGTCCATCAATCACTCAACTTTATCACGCATCCAAGTGGACGATCCGATAGTTTTTCCAAATGTTTCACACACTTGCGAGTTGTTTTAACTGTGAATATTATAAGTTGTAAGTTAAATCTGTTATTCTGACACTCTTCTGATCAACATTAATATTAAGGGTGTGCAAATCGCAAAAAAAAAAAAAAAAACAATCCCCCTGTTTGCTGTGATTCTGTTGTAATTTCATTTCATTTTATTGTTTTAAACAGTGGTGTGACTGGGCCTTTAAATCTATACATCTGTAACACATCTGCTCTGATACTTGGAGATCATGAAACCGCTTTTTTGGAATATCTCCTTTATCATCGTGGCCTGTTAGCTCTTTTCTACATCTTTCCTGTTTTCAGTCATAATTTGCTTCCTCTTTTCCATCTGCATTTTCCCACTCTTCCACAATTTCACCCTTTCTGGACCACATGAGATCAGTTCTGTCCCTCCCTGCCTGTCAATATATATAAAAATAACCTGCCTGTAGGATTCAGGCCCGTGCGCTGACAGCTCAAGGCTGTTGTAAGGGTTTGTGTTTGTTTGTGTGCATGTCTGTGTATGTTTGTGTGGTTTAGAGAGAAGAACAGATGCTCTCGTAGCTTCAGGCTTGGTTTTCTCATTCTGGCTACAAACAGACTTGTGATTTATGTTATTGTGCTGTTGCTTTGGCCAAAACAGGACTGGAAGAGAGATGAGGCGACAGACGGATGGATGGAGGGGCCACTGGACAGGAGAAAGTGTTGATTGCTCAGTTGTGGTTTGGCAAGAAGCTGAGATGTTAACTGTTGGTCCAGGTTTGATCGCTGCTGTAGACAATACCAAAGCAAATGTGTTATTCTTGAGTGGAAAAAAAAACAATGATTGTGTTTGAATCAATGATTACATGTGCAATTGTGTATCCCAAAACAAAATCAGAACAAAGGTGGCGCTCTATTGATTGAAAAGGGAAAAGAATGACCTCACCGTGTCACTTAACAAAAGAAAACCATATTGGAGCATATGACAGCTGGATGATCTCTTCTTAAAGGGCATATCATGCAATCATCAGGAAAGAACTTGTACATCTGTGAGAACATCCATGAATGGGGGAAAAAACTGGTGAAAGGGAAGAAAATGAAATCAAACAAAGTGGGGGATACAATAATTCTATTTGATTATCTGTTCGATTTGTTATAGAGATGATTCATTCTGCCTGGCAGCTGTTGCACAAATTATGAGACTGTGGCTGTTTCAAACATTTAATCCTCTCTCTCTCTGACGTTTAAATAGCCCATAGTTGACTGATTTTTATGAATGTTAATAGAAAGAGCAGCAGCTGCACTGGCCAGGCAATGATTTTCATGTTTGCTTTGCTGTATTCTGTATAAGTCTCTATAATGGATATACTCACACTTCCTCCTGCTGTGGTTACCATTGTCTGTGATTTAATGGAGTCAACCCTCCCAGCCTTTGGTTCCTGAACAGCTTCCTAAATAAATTAATTCAAATGGAGTGTGAAGGATGTTTATGTGACATGTTTTTGGTGTTTTCTTGCTGCGACCAAACCACAACCAGGATGTCTCTCCCTCTCTCGCAATAAAACATAATACTATTTCATATTAAGTAAGAATCTTGTAACGATTTTCCCTCAATTTTATTGCCAGGCATCTTCAAAATAAGGATAATATGGACACCTGTTATAGTGCTCATTGTTATTACAACAGGCTTTGTTGATGTCCTGCAAGCGCTCAGATGGAAATGCTCCATGGCCTTTTGGCTGGCCTCTCTTCTCTTCCTTCCTACTAGCTGTTGTCTCGGTCTGCCAAATGTGAGGTACATAGTATCCCCACATAATTACACACACTTTCACACACACATGCATACACCTGATCTTGACTCAGACCAACTTTTGGGAACCAGCAGAACCATGTGGCAGCTTGTTTTTATTTAAAGACATACTTCCAGTAAAGCACTGATCTCGCCGGGACATCTGGTTGATGGGGAAATTGTTTGTAAAATCTGGATTATGAATCAAAGTGTTTGGAAACACAACTGTTATAGAAATGAGAGGAGCTTTAGCATGCGATGAAGAACATTATGTTTCAATAACAACATTATTTTTAGAGTGACCAACTAAACCCAGCCTTCTATAGATTTACCACTCTATAGATGTAGACCAAATGTAGCACTAAACTATATAATAATATGCCAGTGGACAATGGTGGAATCTGGAATTGAATGGTGGAATCTAATTGAAAATAAATGATACAGATGCTGACAGTCATTTCAAAGTCCAGTGTAAAGACTTTAAATAGTAAAAATGAAATGCATTCATCTGTCTTTACTCCAAGTGCCCACTCAATGTGCTTTACACATCAGATCACATTCATTCAGAACCATTGTGCCTTTTCGAAGACATTCTCATACTATTCATAGACCAAAGGATTAGTCAATGGGGGCAATTTGGGGTTCAGTATCTTGCCCAGAGACACTATGACAAGCTGCGACTCAACTTCCTGTGCAAGTCACCCAGTTAATTCCATATAAGGGGTTGTGTTATCTAGAAATGAAATGCAATATCAGTATTTATGATTTATTTGTGTACAATCACCTACAACTGGTAATTCTTTCTTATTTTTGTTACCTAGAAAGAGCAGAGCACATCCTCTCCCATGTTGCTTTGTCATGTTTCTACAGTAGCCCAGAATAGACGATCCATAGACTGACTAAAGCTAGGACCTGTTTATCTGATAGTCAGCTTTGGGATGTGCTCAAATTGAGATGTTGTTTCTTTTTGTTCTGTATCATCACCAAACTGAGAAATTCAAAGGCCTGGGTATCACTTTAATGTTTCTTTTAAGAAACAGTTTATGTTTTTGAAAGTTTTTGGGTGTGCCAGCAAAGCTTTCTTGAGATACCATACAGTTCCTTTAAGAGTAAGTTTAAATTTGTAGTTTGGGATTGGCATTCCTTTTGTCCCTTGAGAGTCTCAGCTCATCTCGTCATTTTCAGACAGAATAATTGAGTCTCCACCAGCCCACCACTGAAGATTAGAGGGTGTATATCAGTCTTTCCATCGCTTTGTCTTCATACTGTTCCCACCCTTCCTCCCTTTGGAGTTACAGCTAGAGCTGCTGGAAACAAAGTCATAGCTTAAGGGGAAAGAAATGAAGGAAACCCTTTTCCTCCAAATCAGACCAGTGCTTTCTTCTCAATGGCAGCATGATGGTCATGTGAACGCAGTTAGGTGGCATGTTGCCCTTTACTTTCACTTGCAGGGATGAATAGCCTGGAAGAAGGTGTTTAATGTAATACACATTATCAAGCCTTAAAACACCAACCCTCTGGGAAGGTGGGAGTAGTGATGCGGCCATTCTTCACAGAAAGCACATGTCAGCTGACATACCATGCGCGTTTCAGGCTATGAATTCATCACTGAGCTGTACTTCATATGTGGGATTGAATTTCATTGTTGTTCAAGATATGACTCGATCTGTCACATCTACTGTATTTGAATTATACTAAAAAAGCCTTTCTAGTATTTTATCTACTCCGTCAGTGAGCATGAGCTAAATAACTCAACTCACAACCTACATCATTTACAATTATCCTGAATCAAATCAGACATCTTTACAACAGTTTCAGCAAAAAAACTGGACATTTTAATCGATTGCACCTTCATCGGAGGAAGAATAAGTATAGAAATTTACCAATAGAAAAAGAAATATGTGTGGAAAAAAAAGAGGCTAGGTCTATACCAGTCTTAGCCATAAGCTACATTGGGTGGTGGACAGCAGCAAAGAACAAAACAGAGCAGACAAACCACAAAAAAGGGGATGAGGGTGGAGGAGGTGAAGAGCAGAGGAGGGGAGGTGGAGGAAAGAAAATGTGAGATCAGGCCCAAATCTGTGGGGAAGCGGTAGCTTGGGCCGGACGAGTTCACAGATGTTTTAAAGTGCTAATCTAATCTTTATGCCAGGCCTCCCCCCCTCCTCTCTTTTTCTTTCCCCTCTCCCTGTCTTAGCTTTTTTCCTTCTTTTCCTCCTCTCAGTTTTTTTGGAGGGAGGTTGGAAAGGCTGCGGCCTGTGTTAATGTATCTCAGGAGCATCATGTACTGCGGCTGCTCAGTGATGAGGCCTAGTTATTCATGCTCCTGTTATCAGCCCTGTTTTCAGAGTCAGACACATGTGCAATTGCAATGAAGGAGTCTGGAATTGAGAAACAGTATAATGAAAAATGACCTTGCACAAAGCTGCTTATAAGTAAGGATGAAAGGGAGGTAAAGTAGCAAGTGGGGTGGGGGGTTGGGGGGTTGGGGGGGTTGTCTTTTCTGTTTTAAGAATATCACCCATGGTGATCATTCATCAAGTTCAATTACCTTCCTTTTTTTACACCCTGACACCTTATTGGTCCACAGACTTTGCCTGCTATTTAGCCTGTGCCAAAAGTGTCTCGCACTGGTATTATTTCTGCTACAGGATGAAAGGGGTTTCATGTTCGTGAAACTAATAAATTTTTAGGCCACACTTTGAGTTTTAATCCATTTCCTTTCCTTGTCAGTCTCTTCCTCGATTTTCCCTTTTGCTTGTTCTGCTTTCCTCCCTCTTGTTGCCCGAGAAGACGGAGACTTTGCGTCAGACAGTGGCTGCATTGAAATACGCCGACAGTTCCCTCAGATTCAGCGGATGTACTTGCGAGGGAGTTAATCTCGCTCTGCTGTATTTAACAGCAAAAGCAAAATCCTGTGGTTAAAGCCTCTTCCTCCTGACACACCAGTTAAAAAACAAAGAGGCCGCTGCTAGAAAAATACCCCAGGTCACAAAATGTGGAAACCTAGTCAGATTTAAGAGGCACATGTGGAAGTGTGAAAAGAAATAGAGCACTGAATCATTATTTTTTTTCTGAACAATGACATGAAATGTTAATACCTTGTAAGGTCACATCAACATTAATTTTCACTTATTGTTTTACTTCCGAGGGTGTTTTAAGAGATATTGGTGTGTTTCTTGTTGTGTAGCCTGGTGTTTGTTTCCTGTGTTATCCCGTGACAGGGCATTCCTAAAACCAACTCCCCGGTTTGGACCACATAGCGTTCTGAGTGTGCAAGTCATAAAATACATCACGATGAGTCCAACCTGGCAACCTCCACTGTACCTCCAATCACTCACATCCTTCTGTCGCTCTGTCTCCTTCGCCCCTGCCCTTCTCTATCTCCCTTTTCCTGTGTGTGCTGCTAAACATCTGGAGAAGAGTGATATCCTCCAAGTAAACAGACCAACAGCTGTCCACCAGCTCCTCTCTTTCCCCTCACCATCTCTCTCTTCCTTCATCACTTGATTCCTTTCGCTCTCTCTCTCGCTCTCTGTTGCTTCACAGGCTGCGTGATAGTTTCTGTTTCAGTCATCGGGCCTCCTCCTAATCCCTGCTCGTTTATCGTGTTTTCACTCATCAATGATTCAAGCATCACTGATGGATGGTGCTTATGCTGCTGTAACAATGCTCGGACGGGTACGATCTGAGTGACTCAGGGCACAGACTGAACAATGATCTCAGTTAAATTCAATTTTTTCTGACTACATTTAAACTGCCTAATGGGGGGTTTGCTACATAGATTAGATCTAAATATATGAGTTAAGTCCAGCATTCATCAATTCTGTGTTGTTGCTGTTGTTGTTGGGTTAAGTAGGGTGTTTATTGTTATTGATAGATTGTATCAAAATGACCGACAGTGGCCAAAATGTTTCCTTTTAAATGAAGTGATGATAGCACTTGACTGCTGGATTGTTTCCAACCTTTGTGATCATATGATCGTTTTTGTGCTTCCAAACTATTGGTGAGTATACTTTTTGTTACAACTGACACAAAGGATGTCTCAAGCAATAAAATAAATAAAAAGCAACTGAAAAAACCTTTAATATTGGCATTTCGAGAGTAGAATATCCCGAGGGACGGACCCCACAGCGTCTAAATCTCTGGCTTCGTCCTCTGCATCTGCCTAATTAAAACTAGATTCAAGAATATCCCCCCCCCCTTCACGACCCCTGCGGTATATTTCCCCAGACGCATGCCTCAAGTGTCGAAAGCAAATCAGAGGCGGTGAGAGAAGTCAGGGATAGCAGAAACGAGGGAAGGAATGAATGCAATTTCCATTCAAGCGGGGAAAGCATCCGCATTGTGAGACACCTGTACAAACATCATTTTTCATCCGCAAGCTGTAAGGGAATGGGAGGAGGGAAGATAGAGATGAGAAGAAGACGTGGAAGAAGAGACGGACAGATGACAAGTAGAAGAAGAAGAAGGGAAAGAATAGATGTGCAGGATTCACAGACTGCTGTTGATTAATTCACTGGTTCACTGGTATCACTTTTGATTAAGATGTTTTCTGGTGCTTGCGTGCGTTTTCAGTCAAAAACTACAAAGACAAAGATGAATCTGGGACAACAGCTGGTCCTTATGCAACCTCTGGACTGCTACATCAAACACACATGCACACACGGTTTTGGAGAGAGAGATGTGCGTTCAGACGGAGGGATGGACGCAGCAGTTCTCCCTTGGCTTCGGGGGTCAGCGTTCTGGCTCGTGACAGGCCTGCTTCCGGCCAGCCCGTCGTTTTGACGTGCTGCACCTGCCTCGCTCTGCGACCCAGAGGTCCAGTTTTGCTCACTCTGTTTCGGCATGAGTTTGTCTTTGAAGCTTGCAGGAGAAATCCAAAACCCTTCACTATCTGTTTTATGTGTTCCAGACTGAAACCACCAACTCAGCAGCAGCGGCAACAGCAGCAGCATACAACTGGTAGATACATTCACATCTGCTACAGAGATTTGAGACACTATCATTTTATTGTGTGACACACTATATGTATCAAACTGCAATTTAGTGTACTTAAGGGGTTAGCATGATTGAAAACAGTTTCTGATGTCCAAAAGGAATCTTTTGTAGCCATTAAAGGTCGGTGACCCCGTCAGTGTAAGTGATGCCCTGGTTCTACTGCTGCTGGTATATCACTGTCATCTTGGTTTTTATTTATCATTTATCATTATTTACAAAAAAAAAAAAATAATAATAAAAACGCTGTTTGTAACCTTTTTGCCAAACACACAAATTTTTACAAATACAACTGACGTTCTTTCAGCAAATTGAAGAAAAAAGGAGGAGACGTGTGATTTGTGGTGAAGCAGCATAGCCAAAACTCCACTTCCAGTTGTCTAAGTCTTTCTGTCTAAAAAGGGTTGTGTATTTCTGTGTGTAACTGCATTATTCTGGCAGGTAACTTCTGATTTTATTACTGGTAATAATCCAAAACATGTACAGTGGGTGGGCTTCACAGCTGATACGGTGGTGAGTCCAGAAATGTGACACAAAGAGGTGGGAGCGCTGTAGTTTTTGTAGGACTGGACAGGTTGGGAGCAATGTGGCAGTGTGGAGGTGTTTCACCTCAGGTCTGTCACAGCAGGTGGAGCAACACTGGCAGATAAATCCTCATGAACTCTGTCTTAACTCAGGTTGCATCGCAATAAATGTCAAAGCAATCACCACGCCTGCTGTCCATGTATGACATAGCTCATGTCGTGCTGTTGTCGATGATTGTTGTTGATATATTATATTGAATAAGCGTGACATGCTCCAAAGTTCAACCGCAGCAATGTTTGCCAACACAGTGAAATCAAAAAGAGACATTCAGTTGTGATATTTACTTAAACTACAGATTGTAGGCTTATATGATCTTGGATCAATGTTAGATAAATTATTGCAACATATTTTCTTATGAGGAAGTATTTTGAATTCAATACTACTTGGTTGTTGTGGTTTTTATTGATACATACACCTTGCCAGATGGCAATAAACATGAATGCCCTGGAAGGAAGTTGAGATAATTAAACTCATGGCGATTACATAAATCTATTGGTTTGTTCTCCAGGAGTTCTTCCTGCATCTGTTTCCACGTTGAGTAATAATGTATAATATCCTGGAAAGGGGAAATTTTAAAAGGTAACTTCAGAGTGAGGGAAGAACACCTCTAGAGGCATTTTCTACTCCCTTCTGCTCTTCCTCTGCTTATCTGGGGAATCTCAAAGATAAATCCAGACACCTGGTCAGAGGCTGTGTGTTCGACAGCTATGTCGCAGGGAGTAACCCTCCACTGCTCCTCTGCATGATTTATGGACTGAAGGAAGGTGTTCCTCAGGGTTGACTGGGTCAGGGCCTCTGCTAGCCAGCCTCAAACAGACTCAACACCTGACAAGATAAGCCTGGTCATATCATGTCTTTGTACCGCGTAACGTCAGCGTTAAGAATTCTTGAACAGAGCACCTGTGAGAGGAAGAAAAGACAAAACATGTTACAGCTATACCTATAAGAGAGTGGCAGGGAACAGTCTAGATGAAAAGAGGGGTCACTCTATTTTACTGTGCAATATACTAAATCCAGAGCACAAGAAACCACCTTTTAAAGGTCCTTTAAAATTGTCATTTTTTTCTTTTCTTCTTTTTTTTTTTTTTACAAAGAAATCAGCCACACATAATGAACTTTCAGGTCAGGGCTTATCCATAATCACTTATCTCACTTCATCCTGTGGGACAAATGGGCTCTTAAACACATGTTTCTAATCTACTAGCTGAGAAAAGATGGAGTCGATGGGTCAGATGGAAAGAGGAAAAAGTCTAAGAGGAAAGACTGTGTAAGAACAGGCAGGCGATTGACATATGGGCTGAGATAAAAGCGTTGATTTGTAAAGGGGATGCTGAGGGATGAGACAGATAGGTCAGGAAGGATAGAATAAAGAGAAAACAGAGCAAAAAGAGCGAACGTGGGTCACAGAGGGAAAAGGTCACAGGTTTCTGCTCAAACACTGAGTGAACCACAACGTGTTACAGCCCATGACTTGAAATATACTGACGCTAAACCAGAAGCAGCACCGTCTGTGAACACAATAAATGAAAATGAGACATTTTATGTGCATATCTTCATCTATCTCTTTTATACTTTCTTTGCTTTGCTTTTCTCTGTTGAAACACACACACACATTCTCGTCAAACTGTGCTGATAGTCCAAGAAATACAGTTTTTTTTTCTTTTATAATTTAACTGCAAAACTGGTTTTGTAATTTTCCTTTAGAAATTGTCAAGAGGGGACTTTGATTGATAGACCCTGGACGATGTCTCTGATCTATCAAAGAGGGGAACTCCGCAACCTGCACGTTGTCTGTGATGAACGCAGACTGGGACATGAATACATGCAAAAGCTTCCTTGATGTCTTTGAAAAATTTATCGTTGAACTACATTGTTTTGAAGATTTAAACGTTCAGTACCATCACCTGATGGTATCATCTGAGACAATAAAGGTATGTTAGAATATATTTATTATTTACTCTACATGTTTTTGTTTTTGGCACAAAATATCAGAAAGGTAAAGGATACCACATTAGCACATTTTTGTTTTGATGGGCGGATGGAGATTGTGGCTGCTTTAAGTTATAGAAGAATCATTTCTTCTCTGTACCATGTGCAAACAATTCAGAGCCAGCAGCTCTTCCCCTTACAGGCTGGGGGCTTCACTCACCTGTAAGCTGCACTGAGCTGGTCCATCTGGTGGTAGCTGACAGGGCTGCTCCCAAACATGCAGGAATTTGGAGGCCAAAGACACCACAGAATTTTTTTTTTTTCCTCCTGCTCTTGCAAAAGAGGAACAACTGCTCACCCCTTCATCTACCTTTTCTTTCTCTCCTTGAGTTTCCCTTGCTTTCTGTCTCCGTGCGACATCTGGGATTAGGAGCACATGCGCGCTGCTCATGGGTGGTAGAATGAAGTGATACAGCGGTTCACTGGTTTTGTGAGAGAGAGAGGATGTGCAATGAAGAGAAAACATTTCCCCTTGAATTTAAACCTCGCTCTTAAACTCACAGCTGTTTCGATGTGAGAACGTGAAGCTGCTGTCTCAGCCAGAATATCATATACACAGATCTGTTTAGATCTCTGTGGGACTTCTGGCTTTCTTTTTTTCTTGCTAAACATGGCAATAAATCCACTGTGGGCTGAAGAAAAATTTATATCCGCATGGCTTTTTTCATGCACTTCAGCCACAAAAAGAGGAAAACGTGCCAACATTGTAAAGAGGAGAAAGCGGTCGACGTAAAGGAAAAGTCATGCGACGGCCGGTGCTGTTTGCTTTGTTTATTAGAGGTATATTGTCAAACATTTTACAAGCTTTTGCTTAAATGTTTCCATTTAGAGAGAAAATGCAACACTGAAAAACAATTACTAAGCTCAGCAGAGAACACTTTTAAAGCCCCTGTTTGAAAAGGCACTAGGGTCCCACTTTTAATATCAGTCGTCCTTTTTTTTTTTTTTTTCTTCTTCTTTTTTTTTTTTTCGTTTAATTCCGTGACACATGCAGACACAACGAGCAAAGACACCTGTTGTTACACACTTCAGTAGCTACAATACATAGAGCTTTCAGTCGACTTGTTAGTTGAGCTTTTAAAGACAACACTACATTATGTCTGCTATCATGTGTTCAACACCAAAATGTGTGCAATGAGACAGTGGGAAGTTGAAGTAACACAGACTGTGAATTCAATACACTGGACATTTGTACACTGGATGTAAAGCTACCATAGCTTACTTTGTGTGGACGGCAGGCTTTCAGTTTTCTGTATGCTTTATTGAGTGCAGGTATCTTAAATATTTTCAAGATTAAATACACCATATTGTTGCTATTTAAATACATAACCTGTCTTTTAAGTTAGAATTGCCATTCAGTGGAATTACGTATAATCACAAGACAACCATCACAAGGATTTTCGTCGATTTATGTCTGCAAAATAAATGTACAAAAAAAAGTCTCTTTTTTTTTTTTTTAAATAATAGCGATAGTAGTACATTCAAACAATAGCATAATAGTTCCTCAGCATTATTGTTGTGGTTTTAAATAGCTTGTGATGTAGGAGTGCTTATAAGGGACCGTCTGTTATTATGTTAACGTTCATAAAAACAGATGCGCCTTACTTCTTGGTTCAAATACTGCAGAAAACAACACTGTCACACAAAGTTTAGATGCCATGCTGGTGCCATCGTCGTATTGCTAATGCTGTTGACTGTCAGTAAGTCCATCAAAAAGATACAGAATTGAGCAAACTCTGCTCCAGAGCTTAAAACGCACTTCAACCATGGACCTACTCTGACTTCTCCACTGCAGATAAACACATGTGCCTGTCAGACAGAATCGTGCATGAGTGAGATGAGCGGCAAACACTTGAATGTTGAAGAGTCACCTTCTGATGTTAGAGAGCCTGTCACTTGATGGTGTATACAGCTGTGTCATTGCTTAATGGAGAAAAGTGAAACGTAATCTCTGATAGTTTATCTGTTTTGACCATATTTCTGTTTGCACTTCTTCCTGTGCCGTGTTGTCTCATTAAACCTTATGTTTGGCAGAAGATTTTTCTTGTAACTGATAATGACAATTTAGCTGCTATATCCATTATTTCATCTCCCTCTTCTCCACTCATCATGCTTCTACAGTTGTCTCTATCAGTTTTTTTGTCTGTTCGCACATAGCTGGCTTCTACAGTCTCTTCTTCCTGCCATCCGCCTCTTCATGCTTTGGTCTTCCTTCGCATTCCCTCAATCCATCTCCATCCATGTCTGGATTTCTCTGGCTGAGTTATCCACCCCACTACCGGCAGCCACAGCCCTCTACCACCATGTCCTGGTAATTCTTCAGCACTACACGGTCTTGATGGTCCAGGTAGAGCAGAGCGATGGGGCTGAGGGAGGTGGGGACGCAGCAGGCACGTGGCACTGCCCCATTCACTGAGTTTACCAGAGTTTGCACCATGGCGTGGCTCGAGGAGTTCATGTGGTCAGCCAGAGGAAAGCGACACTCCCCTAGGCAAAAGAAGGCGTCGTAGCCGCTGGGTGCAATGATCCACTTGTGCCAGCCTACATCATTGAAATCAACATACAGAGGATGGCGGCGGCATCTGTTACGAGAGAGGCGTTTCAGTTTAGCAGCACGACCACCATTTCTTTTCACCCTTCCACGTTCGCTCCACCCAACCCCATCTTTATCACCCCCCCAACTTGGCACTGGATAAACAGTTTTTTTCAACCAGCCTTGGTCCCTATTGCGGCTCCTGCTGCTGCTCCTGGCCCTCTCTTTTGTCCCTTTTCTCCCTCTCATCCTCTGGCCACCACCTGGGGTCCTCCTGCCATGTTTGACTAGAGGCTCCCCACGACCGTCATGACCATAAGTCACCAAGAGGGGTCTCTCCTGGGCCCAGCTATGCTCATCCTGATCCACGGACCTGCATACCCTTAGGTGTCCGTCTTTGTGTTTCTCTGCCCCCTCCTTACCAGCTGTAGAGGAGAGGATCTGGTCAGGGAGCAAGGAGGTGTTGTTCTCAGGTCTGATTTCCAGGAAGAAACCCAGGCTGCCACTCCCAGCAAGGGTCTTATGGAGAAGCTCTGAATTTAGGCTGAAAGCCTCCCAGGAACCACTTCCTTTATGACTGTGGAGGCCAGTGCTGAGTAACCTTGTCTCCAGCAAGGTGGGCTCCAGGTCCTTGTGGTACTCAGAGAGGTATAAGTTTAGTCTGTGCGGCCCGGGGCCAAGGGAAGCTCTGTCACTGCGGAGGAGCCGTAGCTCAGCAGACAGTACCTTCTCATCTCGAGGGATGGAAGAGATATTGAAGGAGATGTGCACCCTGTTATGGTCCTCTGCTACGGGACTGTCTCCAAGGGGCTCTGAGGGAAAGATGTGGAGAGACAAGATGGTTTGGGAGTTCAGTGTGGTTCAAACATTTCTTATTTGACAGAAGATGCATGCACCATAAACAAAGAAATGTTGGCTACAGCAATCAGATTTGTAACTGACAAGATCTTTTTGAATTATCTTTGAAAGGTAAATTGCTAAACAACCTACCCATATCAGGCCGTATGCTCAGTTCATGTTGACAATGTAAATTGCTGATTTGATAACATTTCTCAACTAAATTGAACCTCTACAAACATTAACTTGTATCATTATGTGTTGGAAGTAGATTGCACCTGGCTCAGCCTTTGTGTAATGTTATTTTTAGGTTGTGTGAAGTACTGTAAGCACATTTGTGTTTTATTTCTCTGCTTCACTTTTATAATCATGAATTGCACATTGTATTTATTCACAATGACAATCAAGGCTTGATAACCTGTTAGAGAAATTTGCCAAAGCACTTGGTCATTAAACACTACATATTTACTTCATGTAAATTAGTTTAAGCGTGTGATTACAGCAAACTTTGCCTTGAAGGGTTCACCATTAAAACACAATATGAACTATATGAACATCACATTTTGTGTTATTAGCTTTGTGCTGACCTTGAAACACTATGGACAATTTATCCCTCAGGGAACTTGTATCAAAATCTAATTTGACATGAGATAGATGTTGGAGTAGGTGGAGTATCAGAGGGACCCAACAGCAAATGTTTACCTTTCGACCCCATAGGTATTATTTTTCTTTCTTGTCTCTATCTTTTCAAATCAGCATTAAAACCTTTGCAAGCTTTCTATAACACTAACTCTGACTGTGTCCAGAATCTGACTGTGAGATGTATCTGAGCACGCTCTCAAACAACTTTTGAGACTTTAAGATTATGACCTCTTGTCTTATCTAACAGGACTGGATCCCAGCAAACATCTGCTGCTGTCATAAATAAGATCTTTATACTATATTAATATCTGTGGCTGATAAACAAATTTAGCAGAAAGCATAAACAGCTTTCCTGAACTAACAGTTGAAAGGTCAAACTAAACTCAAACAGTTATGTTTCTAAAGATGTTAATCCAGAGACATAGGTTGACAGGATGGCATCATTTTTCAGTGATCTTACCGTTATGGTGGAAGCTGCGTACAGTGTTGGCCTGCTGGATGTGCTGGCTGGGGAAGCTAAATGAAGGGTCCTCTACTAGATGGTACTGCTGCTGATGGAAGCGATAAAGATCCAGGAGGTACTGAGGAACTGGCACTCCAGGCCGAGGTTCGGGCTGCGACTGCAGGCCTAACCGGCTCAGGAGGAGACTCTGTATGGTCTGAGCCAAACTTGGCTCCAGGAACGAACCTGACGGTGGGTGCGACAAGGAGGGAGGTGTTGGGGATACCCTGCCATGGTTGATCTCGCTGGTGTCTCCACCCTGGCGACCAGACGAGGCTTGAGGTAGCAGCAGGACCATGAGGAGCAGGAGGTTAGCAGGGAACATGGTGGACCTGGGCAGAAGACAGGTGTCGTAAACAAAAAAAGAGAGAATTAACTTGTGAAGGTAAGTGGACAACACTTTTCTGCCCTTTTAAATTTAGATGCTTTGACCTTATGCTTGTACACAATATGCATTCCATACAGAAACGAGGTAAATCTTATGATATTGTGACACAATATAAAGTATTGTTGAGAAATCTGCAAAAGACATAGCTGCAGAACTCTGTATATCATGCTTATGTCCTCTCCTTCCTGGACACACTAGTTTCTCATTACTCTTCAGCCTTCATGTGGCATATGTTCAACAAATTTACTGTTCACATATCCACATGAAGTTGTTTGCTTGTTACTCCTGGATGTAGAAAAAAGGTACTTTGTTTTTTTTCCTGTTAATTTATGGCAAGCATTTTACCCCCAAGGCCCATATATCACCTTGGACACCTAAGCAGCAGTAATTAACCTGTCTCTATCTGCGATTTAATCATACTAGCAGTAGTAGATCATAGCTCTGTGTTCAAAAGACACCTAGCATTAATCAAAGGCTGGGGACTCTGGTGACAGGTAATGGAGTAGAAGACACCTGTCAGTGACAGATGAGATTTTTCTGTCTTGTCTCTACATTTTCAAACCAAAACCAATTAAAACTTTTTTTGATCTTTCTAGAACTCTAGAAGAAGACTCCAGTAGAAGAAGATTCCAGTAGGTGCTGAAAAGACAAGCGTATCTGTACGTTGGTAGTGGGAAGACCTTGTAGTTTACGTTTGGATAATGGACTTTACCTCTACAGGCCAGGATGATAACTGCTCTTCTAGAAGAATATGGAACAGAAAAATATTCATTTAACTTCAGAGAGATTGGTGTATATTCTCAGTCTTCGACAAAATACATCCATCTCTAACTGCAAACCCTAACCCTAATAACCACCTGTTACTGAAAGAGTTAAAATAGACCTTAGCTATCCCTGCAGTGATAATACAACATTGCCAGTAATCCATCCCTGCTCAACAAGTCAATGTGTTTTTAATAAAGATTTACTGAAATATGGACCTCTTGTGGTTTGCACATTGGCTCCACTTTAACCTTTGTGGGATACGTAAAAAGCCTCCTCTGGGTTCTTCCAGAGAGAATTATTAACACCAACGTAGTTTTTTTTCCCCCCAAGTGTACTGTTGTGTTATAGGTTCCCTGTCACAGTGTAGCACTACCCTATTTCTCACATTTACATTCTTATTGATGCAGGATTATTCTCACACTATGTCCCTGTCTGCATCATAAATTCTGAACTCAACTCCACAAATGTCACAGCAGTGCACATTCAGCTAAACTTTGCCTTTTTAAGATAGTTAACCCCCTTTCAAAAGCCTTGAACAAATGATGACCTTATCTCCCTCCAAGGAACGTGACCACAGTGATCACACAGTTACCACTCTGACCTGGCCAACACCCTGTGTCTCTGTAGTGCAGGTGTTAATAACTGAGCCAGTAATTAGAAGCCAGCAAGTTAAGGCACCTCCTGATCTTAAGAGGTTGAGGTGAGGTTTGAAATGGTTAGAGCGATGTACAACAGGGAGGAATTGAAATAAACCATATACCTTAATACATATAAAGTGTCTATTTTTCAAAAAACAAGTCAGTCTTCTTGTTCTTGTATGTCACTTTCTTAAAGAATAACTTGATAGGTTTTTAATGACCTCTTTCCTTGACTGAGCATTTACACATCTCTTTTCTCTATCTCTTGGTCTCATCTCTCTGAGGGACAGAGAATTGATTTGGCCCTATAAAGAGAGATAACAGAGGTGTTAAAGGGACAAACAAACACATAATGATGCTGTAATGACTCCTAATCTCACCATACTGCCAGAAAAGGGGCGTAAAAGGAGGTCACAGGTGTGAAAGGGATATATATTTTTATGTATGTGTGATTGTGTGTTGTTCATGATGCGCACGGTTCAAAGGGCAGTCCTGGGAAAATAAGCGTGGGATTGTTGCTAGCTATCTATTAAACTCTCACAGCCCCACCCAGAGTTGTTTCACCTGAGGCAACGCTGCAGATGACAATTACAGATTAGACACTCTGTTTGACAGCCTCTCCCATATACTGTGGAGGCTTGTAAAGCAGATTAAGGACAACGACACCACATCTCTCCTGTACTTTCCTCATCTAGAAACCCGCCCAGGTGACTCTGAGGTTCAAAGGTTTGGTCATCGCACAACAGGGTGCGTCTCAGCTTGTGCAAAGGCAGAAACGCGCAGATGAAAAGAAAGAAATGGAGGCCAGCTTGCCCTACATCATTCTGACATACTTAAAGCCTCCCTCTCCTCCCCGCGTGTCTGTGTTATGACTGGATCTATCTAATTTAAACTGGGCAAAAAGGATCCATGCCTAATTTAGCATCTTTATGTGTCATGTGCATCACGGCGCCACCCACCCTGTCGTCGACTCATTCCAGTTAGCCAGAAAAGCTGACATTTTTACGATTTCACCCCCACTTCCTCCGTATTTTTTAATCTCCCAACTTTAAAAAAAAATCCTCTCTGTCATGAATCCAGCATGAACTTGGTAACTAATGAAATGATCTTGGGTGATAAAGAAGAGCTGTATGTTAAATAGGATAAGGTGCTTCTTTTCCCTGTGTACCTGCAGGCAGCACAGTCTATTAGACATATTAGAAGTGACCTGACCTCGCGAGCAGACGGTGGCATGACCCTGGCGTGCGGCAGTCGAGTGTCGTCGCCGGCCTGCCCCGTGTCTTTGTGAACTCACTGATTAAAACCTCTGACCCCTGATGTCTTTTGTCATGTTTCCCTCTCTGTTTCTCTTTTTATCTGTTTATTTCAAACCCAGATCCCTTTCCCCTTCCTCCTTCCTCCTTGCATTCCTTGAACTTTGTCCTTCTGCCTCGTCCTCTATGTTGTCACACATTATGTGTTTTCGTGCCTCGCTGCATCACCTTCCCATTCCCTATCTCCCCCTCTCCCTTTCCCTCCCCCCCATAAATGCTGCTCTTTTTTTCCTAGGCCTTAAATGAATGGTGTTTTTGCGGAAGAGTGCGGCGGACTGTTGCCGGGCCAGAGGGCCGGTGTGTCACTGCTGCCGGCTGATTTATCCACCGCCGCTGTCTTCATGTTACGCCTGGTCCCTCAACTTTCCCTTCCTGTTGTTCTTCCCGTGTTTCTTTTCCCAAATTCCTCCTCTCGCTCTCACTGATCCCCCCCACCCCTCCACCACCACCACCACCCCCCCTCTCCAGCTCTCATATTTCTATCCCGGCATCTCACTCTTTCAGAACATGATATGTGCAGCGAACATGCCACAGGGTTCATTTTCTCGCCCTGAGATTACTCATGTGCTTGAAAATATGTCATGTTGGACGGCGTCATGAGCCCATGAGCAATGTGCAGTGTTCTCACACCTGAGAACACTTCTGAGGATACATCTGCGCTCACTACCGCTTCTTTTCCACAGCGGCCCTTGTACTGTAACATATGAATTCAACATGCACGCCACAGTCTACATAATTAACTGTGAGGTTATGACTGCACAATATTACCAACGCTTAACTTGTCATTAATGTGCAACTTTAATCTGTGGAGTTGATATATAATGGGTGTACGGTGAAAAATGTCAATAACAGTTGCGAGTGGAGTTGTGGTTGTGCTTTCTGAGGCGTAACAGATGAAATCATTAGAACAATATTCCAGGTAGGCTGCTGTATGGTTTTATTGGACTCTATTAAAACAGCGCTCTAATTCATCCCAGCTGGACTGATTAACTGGCTAATGACCTAGACGTCAAACGTCCGTTTCTGTCACACAGACGCGTGCACGCAAAACACACACACACACACACACACACACACACACGTGTCCATGCTAAGAACAGCACAGAATATAAACACATGTTAACTGTGGGGCAGTGAGCGCTAACACGTACGCAGAAACACAGGCCAAGGCGTATAACTGTGGAGACGCTGCGTTGTAAATATGTGAGAGCACTTGGAAATAGATTTACACACACGCACACACACACATATATGTTGACTTTAGTCACTTCAGGCGAAATTACATACACTTGTATTCATTTCCTTAAGACATAGCCTAAAGTTAACCATAACCACTACTTACATAACCATCATCTTAACCACTGACCCAAAAATCAACGTTTTCCTAATTGGGATCACGGTTTCAGTCCCCAGTTTGCCCAAGAGTCCATAGCTAACTGTTCTTTAGTCCACAAAAGCAATGTAAATCATTAGCCCTACCCACACTAATTTGGTTTAGCCAGCATTTAGTATTAAATCTGGATCTTTCTTGACCAAACCCATAACTGCAATGTGTTCTACCTGACTCAGGTATCACACCCACACCCACCCACACACACACACACACACACACACTGTTTTGGCTTTAGTCTTATTTGTGTGAGCTTTGGTGAGAACTTCCATCATGAGCATCAACAGGTTGTCACGTATTTCCACTTTATTATTTATTCTCATACTATTTATTTCTCAGTACCTCCTGTTTTGGCTCCATCGTAGATGTTTAGAGGTCTTGGTATCACAAGCGCTTTGTAGTTAACAGGAGGCCCCGCTGAGGTGCAACACTGCAAAAGCATCAGTGGAAATACTGACATATCTAACCCATGACTACTGAAAGCTCAGAGACTGCTTTCGTTGTGTGTCTGACAGTTAAACCGATGTGAAATACAGAACAAAAACACACCTCTGCTTTTCACATTAAAGCTGCTGAGTGTTAACACTGAGGGCCGATTCAGAGTGTGTATGTTGCAGCGGTGGTGAGTTACGTTATGCTCTTTGAACTCATAATGGGCACATTATTCTTGAACAAGTTGCTTACCGGACAAGATTTTGATTGAGCAATACAGTGTGCCAGCGGTGTATGCATGTGCACGAGTGTATGTGTGCGTTTTTCCCCAGAGTGACTAATGGTTTCAGCAGCACAGTTCCTGTGGCCTGTGGCTTGACAGACAGACATGTGTGGATGTGTGTGTGTGTGTGTGTGTGTGTGTGTGACTGTGTGTGAGCAGCAATGAGATGTTGTACTCACGTCCAGGTGTTGTGGGATGTATGCAGAGTCCATGGTTTATCCTTGAGCTCCAGTGTTACGATCCCTCGGCTCTCACTCCCACTCCTTTGGACAGAATGGACAAAGTGGACTATTTACCTCTTTTTCTTTCTTGATTCTCACTTTTCACCTCTCTCAGGGCAGCCAGTGCCTGTCTCTCCTATGTCTCCTATGTAAATAGACTGTAGGTAATGCTGTTTGCTCCATGGTTTTCTCCCGTTTGTTCCCTCGCTCAGCTTCTCATCCTGTTGTCAGTGTCAGATAAGCCAACTCTTAAACACATCCACCGGCTTCCCCTCTGCCTGCCTGACCTCTGCTAGTGGGCAACTCCCTTTCTCTGTCGCCTGCACTTCCACCCCTGCTTGTTTAAAACACACTGGCACTGCCGCTGTGCATGGGAGCTGCAGGAGGATAATGAGTTGTGTCTGTCTGTCTGTCTGTGCTGTATCACCAGCAACAACTACCTCTTGTTCCTAAACCTCCTTTACTATGTGTCTCTCCCTTCCTCTCCACTCAGTTCCTCCCTTTTGTATCTCCTCCCTTTCTCTCTCTCTCTCTCTCTCTCTCTCTCTCTCTCTCACCCTCTCCCTCTCCCATACACACACATTTTTTTGTTGCTTTTTTTCTATGCTATACAAAGTGTCCAGCTGGTAAACTCAGTTTAACTGTAATTGACTTTCCTGGCCACTTAGATCCTCCCAAATAGTGATGTCACTAAGACCGGCCCCAATACTCTCTCTCTCTCTCTCTCTCTCTCTCACACACACACACACACACACACACACACACACACAAACAGACACACGTGCTTGCACGCACACATACATGCACACGCACACACATCACACACACTAAAAAGCAACCTTAACACACAAGCATGTCTTCAAAGACATATGTGTACACACACACACACACACACGCACAAACATATAACCTGGTCCAGATAACCAAAAGATCAGCGCACAAAAACAGACTAATTATTTTCCACATTTCATCCTTTAACAAACTCACCTGCTGCCTTTCGTTGGCACCATTTTATGTTTCAGCCAACATTCGCGCCGTCATTATAAATACGAGGCCCCATGACACTGAATGAGAGCAAACAGATTCAGTAACAACACAAAGGTATGAATGGATGAGTCATAAGAGCTGCCATGAAGTCACCACAGTTGAGTTTTGTGATTGGATGGAAGTGAACAGTGAGGTAAAAAAAAAAAAAAAAAAAAAGGAAAAAAATAGGCTGTACTTCTCCACTACGGGTTGAAGCAAGGTGCATCTGTCCTTCCAATGCAGAGCGGGTGGCCGGGTGAATTTGTATTCATGGGCTGGACCCATGAGAAAACGTCTCTTTAGGATGCATCGTCTCACATATTAGATCTCATCTGGAGAATCACTTGCCCACGTCCCCCTGCTCCTCCTCTCTGTCCCCTCCACTTGCTCTTCCCGTCCATTCTCGTACAAACATCATCCACAGACCTCATTCATCCCGAGGCTGAGTAATTGTCCCAATGCAGAGCAACTTTACACACAAACACACACCAGCTCTGCTCTGGAAACAC
Source organism: Polydactylus sextarius (assembly GCA_016801845.1). NCBI lineage: Eukaryota > Metazoa > Chordata > Actinopteri > Polynemidae > Polydactylus > Polydactylus sextarius. The sequence goes on from CM028926.1 coordinate 861,978, forward strand.
ATTTCTCTTGCTTTTGGAAAGGCTTTTTATCACTGGGGTGATTTCCCTGACAGTCCGCTTGTTAACAGATTGTAAATTAATTGTTTATATGTGAGAGGGGGAAAAAAAAAAGAGGTAAAATAATAAAGAAGCTTTTAATTGACAATTTGTACAGGAATTCAGTGTCTGTAGTTGTATCCACATTGCATCAAATACCAAGTTGTATGTTACTCGGATTAAAACCCTCAGTCAAATATCACTGTTAAAGTTGATTTTGACCTTTGCTATCTTTAGTGACAGTACACCATCAACTTCCCCGTTAGTCAGTGAATTCCCCAAATTTTACTGTCATTTTGCTTTTGAGTCTGTAGCAAAAGGAAATATTTCATAGTTGTATTGACTCGTACACCTTATTGTTACAAGTAAAGTTCCACTGAAATGGTTTCTCATTTAGACAGAAAAGAAGATACCATTCTCATATGTAAATATGGATTTATGGAGCCAAGAGGTGATTGGTTTTGTTTAACATCAAACTAGAGTCAGTGGGAAATCACTGTAAGTTATTGTTGCTGAAGGATTTAAATGTGGTTTTAAATATTTCTCTCAGTTTAACCATTTTATATCCTCAAAATAATTACTTTTCCAAATGCACATTAGTGTTAATGTCTAAAACGTACAGAAATCATTCCCATGTGCCAAACGTATGAGTATTTGATGTCTAAAAATGGTAAATGTCAAAGATCTGTGGCTATTCAAGGCTCATAGCTGTGCCACAGTCCAGGCTTCGCTAAGTGCCGTCTCCAAATGAGCGGTAATTCCAGCCTCCAGGTTTCCCATCCTCTGGAAAAGCCGTCGGCTGCCTGTCCCGCTGACTTCCGACGGGGGTGGAGAGAAACTTTTAAAGTAATACCTCACCGCCTTCTTAACAAGCCATCCATCCGTCCTGCGTCCCAGTGTTCCCACCTCCATACGGCTCCGTCCTTCCATGGACACAGAGAGTGAGGCCTCATCAGGAGTGGAGGAAGAGGAGAAGGAGGAGGAAGGAGAGTCCTTGGACTGTTGAACTACTTCTTTCAGCAAACTGTCACACATAATTACTCACTGATCAACATGGTCATCAGTCATTCAGTGGTGGTGGGAAGCAGCAAACCTGAATAGAAAGGTGACTTGGGCCCATTGCAATAGCAGTAACAGCTGTGAGCACGTACACACACACAGTCAAATGTGTGTTTGTGTGCGTGTAGTAAATACTCTTACTCTGAGTTAAACATTTTGAAGTTGCAGGGACTCTGATTCAACAAGATCTGGACTCAGATACGTGGCTGTTAGGCAGAACCAGTAGAAGGAAAGCAAAAATCTTTACAAAGAGCAGGCAGGGGGGCATAAACAGTCAGGATAACAAAGACTGGACCACCTCAGCTGATACAACGCATGACCTGAGAAAAAGTCTCTTCATATTCATATACTACTTAGTCACTGGGACACCACTGAATAAACAAATTTATAAACCACAACAAAATGAATCTATATATGTATCATAGACATATGTAGACATATAGTTTAGTACAGGGGTGGGCAAACTATTCCACAAAGAGCCGTGTGGCTGCAGGTTTTTATCCCAACCAAGCAAAATCACACCAGACTTGACTGACACTTGATTGGTCAACCTGTGTCATTTTGACTGATTAGAACAAAAACATGCAGCCACACGGCCCTTAGTGGAATAGTTTGCCCTCTCCTGGTTAAGTGTGTTAGCGTAATTATTCTTATAAAATTCATTCAGAAGAGAAGTTATTGTCATGGCAGCAAAAATACTCTGGTGCTGTGATGATTTGTGTCAGTTAGTAAGTCTTGAGTCTAAATTGTGTTTGTTAATATGGCAACTGGTAGCCAAAAAATTGATTTATATCAATAATAAGTCTAATAATTATGTGTAATGAGAACGGTTTTGCACATGGACCCAGAGAGGTTATCATCTACAGTATGTCTGCAGGGTAGTTTAACTGTTTTGGTTCACTTTCACCCAATGTGATCAAATGTTGACTGTTAAACACATGCGCTGCAGTTGAAAAGTCATTTTTTTGTCTCAGCCCCAGCTATTAAATCATTTTAAATCATGTAAACAGTTAAAAAAATAGTTTGAACAAAGGTAATTCTCACAACTAGTGAATGTCATGAACACATAAAGGCCTACTTGTGTTGTGTGAACTGAAAGTGAACTGAAAATCAACCAGCGAAGTGACACTGATAAACATCAACATAATGTGAAGTGCTGTTTGGAGAACTTATGGAAACAATGGAGCTTAATGACTCGTCTGTAGTCTTTTTCCAAAATCAAATTTTCCTCGGCGGATCACGTCACGGAGTTGAGTGAGTCATGAGAAAAAACCTCCGCTGCCTCCAAAAATAAACAAAGATTGATGCTCAAACACTTAATGTGATCGATGGCTCGCCACAAAACAGCCTGAAACATCAAACATCAAGTGCTCAGGAGTCATTTCTGTGATGCCCTTACATTTACCTTCGCTTTGTTCGTATGTAATAAAGTTACATTATTCCAGTTTGCCTTGATGTGCAACAGTGAAACTGCAGAAATCACATTTTTGGTTGCTCACACTGTTTAGTTGGATCTTCCCTGGCTTCAAAAAGTTTAATAACCCACTGAAAAGGTGGGAAATTACTAAGATTTTTCATAGTTTTGGCTCATTATTTCTTTCTGCATATGTCTATTTTAGGTTCTTCAACAAAGTAAAGCCTAGTGACATCAGCAACTAGAATTATTGCCTCACATTTTCATGCCTCCACCAACCAGTCCAGTCCAGTTAGACATAATTAACTCCCAGCACCTCCAACCTGTGTGTCAAAGTGTCCTCAAGCAAGATACTGAACCCCAAATTGCCCCAGTGGCTGCTCTGTAGATCTATAGATGGATATAAAGGATTTTGAATGACCATACAGACAATGGACAAAAGCAATGGACAGGTATGGACAAAACATTTTTAAAGAATGTAATCAAGTCATTCTTTAGCCTAAGACAACATTTCTGTCAAATTTGTACTCATCGCTTGGAGGCCATCTTGAGAAATCACATTCAAGTCATCACAAAAGAGTGACCTTGACCCTTGACCTCTGGCCATCATAATGTAATCAGCTCATCCTTGGCTCCAAGTCAATGTTGGGGCCAGATGTGAAAGGATTTCTTCATGGGGTTCCTGAGATATCACATTCAAAACGAATTGAACGGATGGATGGTTGGACAGCTTTGGATATCGCCACCGCAGAAGCATAAAAATGTTTATTGGTCATTTAATCTGCCTTGAACGCAGCCTCTGACCTCAGAAATCCCTTCCAGCCTCTTCTTTCCGATGGTTACAGGAGCTGTGTCAGTCCATTTCATACCCACTTCAATCTGTGACTGTTCCGCTGCGCAGACGTGAAACTATCTGGATTAAATAAAGAACAAAGGCAAAGTTTTTGCAATGACTGATACCAGTCAGACAAAAACTGGTGAATATGCTGTTTATTTGTAATCAAATACTAATCAAATCCAATCAAACACCACAGTTTGTGGAAATAAGATGGACACAGTCTGATAATAAACATAAACAGATACTGTCTATTTGCTGGAGCGGAAAAAGTGAGCATTAAGTGCACAAGTAAAAGACGCAACAACATGATGAGAAAAATGTTTATATTGGTGGTTAGATGCCTCCGGTAAATACTTAGACACACATTGGTGTTTTTAGACAGAGTGCGCCCGTAGACGGAATGACACAAAAAAAAAAAAAAAAAAAAAAAAACTAAAAAAATAAAAGAAGAAGAAGAATGATTTGTGAGTGTTGCGTGCTGGTAAAAGGACAAATGGATGTCAGAATGAGAGAGAGAGCAGAGAGAGGGGAGACAAAGTTGAAATTTCATTAAATGTTCACATGCTGGAATGCACTTCACTGAAGTGACCACACATCCTGCATCGATGCACACACACATGCACGCACGTGCACGAGCCGACACACACACACATGTACAAACTGACACACACACAAACACACACATACACAGACTGACACACACACACACACACACACACTGACAGACAAACTCACATACACACACACGTACACACTGACACACACACACACACGTACACACTCACACACACATACACAGACTGACACACACACGTACACTCTGACACACACACGGACACAGACTGACACACACACACACATACACACACACACGTACACACACACACACACACACACACACACACACACACACACACACACACACACACACACACACACACACACACACACACACACACACACACACACTCACACACACACACCACACAGACAGACTACACACACACACACACACACACACACACACACACACACACAGACACACACACACACACACACACACACACTGACACACACACACACACACACACACATACACACTGACAGACTATACACAGACACAGTCACACAAACAGGGTCTGACGCTTTTCATTCACTGGCGAGGAATTCCAATGTGAGTTTTTGCAGCGATAAGATTTCATTCTTTTGTCCTGAGATCAGTGTCTGTGGAGAAAGAGAGACGCGTTGGGAATAAATGTGTGTGTTCAGGTGTGTGTGAGTGTGTACAGTCATGGCCATGTGTTGCCACCCAGAGAATCAGAAAATGCACCCATTTTTCCCAGAAGATAGTTGAAAGGACAAATTCTTTGGTGTTGTTAGGTTTGTTTCTTTAGTTTGCATTGGAACAACACATAAAAAAAAAAAAAACAGACCTGGACAGAAAAATCCACATAAATCTCCAAAATTGTACTGAGTAAAATTACTGACATATAATTAAACATATTATTTCGAAGCACATCCTTTGGAAGAAATAAGTGGAATCAAATGACTGTGGTTCTGTACTCTGAGGTCACTAGAAAGCTTAACCTCACACTTCCCTGTAAGTATGTCTAAGTAGCTTTGTAAATGAGTCTTATTCTGAACTGTAATTCTTATTAGTTTGATGAATAGTGGTAAATAAACAACTTTATGTCCCTGCAATTGAGACACAGTCCTATGTTTTCTAAAATCCCCCTCCAAATCTTTTTACTTTTTGGACTGTTTATGATAACACTATTAACAAATCAATCATTTTTTTTAAATTAGGTTCATATTTTCTGAATGAATTCCCTATTATAGACCCATAAAGTGTTGTATTATTGTGTTATTTATTAAGAAAATGTAAGATAATGCAATAAAAGAAGAAAAGCAACAAAGAGATAATTACCGGTACTCCGCAACAAAATAAAAGAAAGTAATAATAATACAAGAAAACATGAATATAAGAGTAAACAAAAGATAAATATCCATAAATGCAAATAAAACGAAGGATGAAAAACAAATGGAAACAGGAAGTCTCACTCCTCCACAGCACATTTCAGTCATATCATGTTTGCAGATGCTTAAGACAAGGTCATTGAAGAGGCAGAGACGATCCTCTGTGTGTGTGTGTGTGTGTGTGTGTGTTAGAGAGAGTGATAGAGAGACAGAGAGTATCCTTTAAGCCCGTGTGCATTCATTATCTCGCTCAAGGACATTTAACGGGGATGGACTCGTCTTTCATTCAAAGAGCCGCCCACGCAATCCAGAAACTACTACTACTACTACTGCTCCCATTCATTCAGCAAATCCAGCGCTCAGTGGGAAATCATACTCAATTTCACACACACACACACACACACACACACACACACACACACACACACACACACACACAAGGACATCATTAAAATTCATTTCAGATCACATGAACTGATATGTTTCCAGTATATGAGAGCTCAGTTGAAACGCACAGTGCGTTGTATGAACCACACACAAACCAGGTTCTTTGTGGCCCTGTAATCTTCTGTAGTAGATGTTTACAGCCCCTGCAGCCCAAGCAGCACTGTGATTAAGGAAAAACGTTTAATTAGAGTGTAACCGTTATAATTTCAGAGTCGTATTCTCGTGCATGTCCCTTTGCAGTATAAACTGCACGCATCAGCTGCACTGGTTAGTGGTGTATCATTTGCAACAGTTACATTTTCCAGTTACAATTTCCAGCTGTTAACACACAATCTTTGAGGTCATGTACCAAATAAAGCAGAGTGACCAGAATAACATCACTGTTTCCACTGATTTTTTTTTTTTTTTTCAAAGGATGTTTTTTTTATTTTTATTTGCGGAAATAATATTAATATAGAAACTATAACTAATGTATCCGCTTCTTTTTCTGAGCCCACAGTTGTATCTTTTTTTTTTTTTTTTTTTACGCGGCATAAAGAAAATCCAAACTTTCACAATGGTAATGTATAATTAAATACTGATCTGGTGTTTTTGTCAGCCGCTGCTTTTCACCTGTTTAGTAGAGCTTAAGTGACATGTCATGCCATCCCTTCCCTTGAATATGAATATGAATTTGAATAATACAATTCCCCTAAAATTCACCCAAAAAGAGTGATCAATGACTGGTTTATTTTCCATCACTAACTCAGCTTGATCTATGGCAAGATTGCTGAAAAGATAAACCAGTCAAAATGGTTATGAGAAGAGAAGTTTGTGATCTGTTCATCATTGCTGCATGTTTCTGTGTTCAAGCAGATGTGCATACAGCACATGTGTGTGTTTGCATGCGGCCACGCAACTATAGAGCATATATTATAGGTTTGTATATGCACATATGTGTGTGTGTGTTGTGTGTGTGTGTGTGTGTGTGTGTGTGTGGTCAGTAATAACAGGAAGCTTGCTCTCCATGTTGACACATTCCTCCCCTGGTGATTGGCCATTTGAAACGAATAAACAAATAGACGAGTGACCCACTCAGCCCACGAGCAGCAGAGCTCTCCATGAAGCTAAAAATAAGAGACGCTAAGCGCTCCGTGCCGTCAAACCTAAACAGGAACACCTGCAGCTTACCCCTCAGACGAGCACGTTGTCATGACAACCAATTGCAATGCATGCAAACAGTTTACAGTAGGATAAGGATGGGTGGGAGAGATTTCGCAGATGCCATAGGGCTTGAGTAAAGATAGTGAGGTACAGCTGAACAGTACTACGGGACTATAAAAGCAGAAGGTCAGCAGAGTTTGAAATAAAGTGAAGGAATGTTGGGGGAGGTAAAGGAGAGGAGGATGTATGGTGAACGAAAAAAGGGAACTTTTGAGAGGAAGAGGGACATCAGACAGGGATGTGGTTTGAGTGGGAGTGGGCAGTGGTTTAAGAGTTAGCTGGTGTCTGTGGGCACCGAAGCCACAAGACCGACTGAAGGAATGCAATTCTATATGACCAGCAGACTTCCCTACAATGGATCTAAATAACTTCACAGCACTGAAAAAACTGGTGGAATGAAAGAGAGTTAAGAGTTGTGAATGGGATAGGATTATGATAAAATCGGGGGGAAATTTGTGTCTGTTACGTGCAACTTTTGACATGATTCACCAACTTGTCCATGAGCAGCAGTTGTCCAGTCATATCTTGGTAATTCTAACTGTACTAAAGATGGTGTGTTGCTCATAAGTAATGTAATGAGATACTGAGAAACTCTGCATTATCTGAAGTTGTTCAATCAATCCTGCTGCTGTATAAAGGCTAACATATTTGGTTTGTTGGGGTTTGGCAACCTGCTAAGTTTGGATGTTAGCAATAAACTCATGCTAGATAGCAATACTGGAACAAATCTGTTAGCAATTGTTGTTTCAATTAAGAAAATCCATAGTCGTTGGCAAGAAATGAGTGGCATAGTTTCATAGAATTCACATTTGTGTATATATACAATATGTACAAGTATATTTGTATACCTACACCGCAGCTGCAGTACTGTACAGTAGGTCGTCAGCAGAGACACTTTTTGGTAAATAAATATAAAATCATGATGTACTGTAGGTTGTGTATACTCAACCAGTGCTCACATCCTGTGCTGCAGGAGGAGAATCATTCCCTGTTATAAAGTGATTGCAACTCCAGGTCTATTTGTTTGCTCTTACCTTAAATCACATCACATGATCTTCATCAGTAACATGAGTTTATTCAGTTATCATGGAGATGGATTTGCTGACATGTCAACTTACTTACTTATAATTTCAATGCCAAACTGTGCACCACCTCTCCATCTAATCTGTCTCTCTTCCTATCTGACACCTTACTCTAACACTTTGTAGCAGACAATAAGTCGTTCATTCGCACGTGTTTCACAGCACAGATGATTTTGTATCTGCAGATTGACCCTGAGAGACACTCAAAGATTTAATTTTGGGTTGTCTTGTCCAGCGCTGTCAGTGGCCTCATGTGGGAGGTTAAAATGCCCCTCAAACAGCTGCAGCACCTGCTCATATTTCTCTCTGAGACAATGTGATAAAACATAAGTCTCCTTTCATACATAAAATGAAAACACAGGTTCACAATTCATGAGATGGTCATGCAGACCAGCTGGGTTTGGAGTCTGTGTGTGTGTGTGTGTGTGTGTAGTTACAAAACTCAAACACGCGTTGTCTTTCTGCATTTATATTCACGTATACAGAGCACATATGTAGTAGAGCAAAGGTTTGTTCCTCCGTGAGTAGAAGTGCATGCCTGTCTGCGTTTGTGTTTTTCCCATGAAGAACATACTGTACGTATGTGTGAGTGTTATTTATGCATCACCTCGCTGTCTCTGAGTCTGTCAGCTCCAGATGTGCTGGGGTCACTGCAGGGCTGCTTTTCCCCAGCGTAGACGTGTCCAGGTGTGGCCTGCAGTGTCACGCCATGCAGTCCAGACACTCCTCAGACCGCATAACAGGTTGTAAGGTCAGACGCATTTCCAACTGTCTGTCTGTTTGAGAGGAACCACTTGTGACAGAAAAGATCGAAATGTGTTAGAAGCGATACCTTGTAGACGCACTGCTCTACGATAGTTTGTGCTAAAATGAATTAACGTCTCTGGCCTGAATAAAGTAATCAAGTGAGTCATCTCACTGTTACTATCTTTGGCAGGATGTGGCCATCTGTCCAGTCAGGACAGCTGTGTCCATCGATATCTTCAGCAAAGAGAACAGGATCGAGCTTAAGGACAGAGATCTGGCAATTTTACAACAGGAAAAGGGCACTCGAGTCTTACATTCTCTGGCACAGTGAACGGAGGAAAGACTGGGACAGAAACAGAAACAGAGAGGGGGGTCTGTGGGTTGAAAGTGATTTTAGATGAAGATTTTGCACGAGCAGATGTGAGAGATGGAAGTTTGGTGGGTTGGAGGTAGGGGTGAGGGGGAGGAACACAAGTCTGTGGTGGGGAACATAAGGAGAAAGGGAAGAAGGAAGATGTGCTCTACTTGTTATCTTGCCTTACTGTTTACTCAGATTCCTACTCACAGATAGCATCAGCAAATAAGCCGCAGCCAAGTCGACGTGCTGTGGCCCAAGCCAAAGCTGACCTTTTGCCTCCGCGCACGCACACACACATACACGCGCACACACACACATAACATATACACACAGTCCTGCTGTTCTCTACATTCAGTCTGGTTATAAACACTGGACATAGGCCAAGGCCAAAGAAAAACAGCATGGTTCTCAGTAAGTTTAGTTAAATTGAAGAACATAAACAGAAAGTTTTTGTTTTGTTTTAAATCTCTGAGTAGGAATTTGTTGCCATTATATAAAGATAGCAAATATGTAACCTTAAATATCACCTCTAACTGCTAAAAAATTAAATAAGAGTTGAATTACAGGGTTTGTTCACCAAAATGACTAAAAACACACTCAGGTGTTATCTTTACACAGATAATTTTAGTTTTATTTGTGTGCTGTGTGAAGAAACAGTCTCTGGCAAAACTGTGCACAGCAGTAACTGGGACACTGATTCTGTTGCCAGTGAATTTATAAATGGGATTTTTCTACTGTAGCATTCCTGAGTAGCATTAATATTTTAGGATTTATGTACAATATCATTTAGTTCCAAGTAGTGACCTTTATGTTGGAAAGTGGGACGTAATGGTGTGGAAGTTTGTGCATTGGTCATTAATGTGGCTCAGTGGGGTTTATATGCTGTCATGTATGGGAATTTTTTTCTATTTTTTTTTTTTTTAACTCATCATCACAACCTTTCTCCAAACTTAGCAAGACTCTATAATGGAATCTCCAACATCTGTTTCTCTTATAAATGTAAGATATTATCATCATTATCCAGTAACTGAAAACACCATACAACCTCCATACCACCATACATGCTTATTTGACAAGAAGACTATCTATCTTATCTAAAGATAGGCTTAACTATACTGTGCTTGTCATATAGATAGATGCAACATACATACAAAACATTGTCCTTGAACATAATCAGGGGTTTTGCAGAATAAAATAAAAACTTAACTTTTTTTTGAACAAGTGGTTTCTGTAATACCTCTAGGTGCCAACTATGGTACAGTCAAAGTTAAGTAAATATTGCAAATAATCTGTGACATAACTCTAACCCTAACCGCAAAATATTGATGTGCTTAAGTAATGAAATATCACTGTATCTGGTCTAATTTTTGGGGTTTTTGAAAATTCTTATCTCTTACAATTTTCACACACAAATCTAGAGTTTAAATAAGTGGTGGGGAAAAAAAGAACACCCATTGGGTAACACTTCTGCAGACAGAAACACCTTGTTGTTGTGAGAGGTCAGAGGAGAATTGCCAGCAGGAAGGCTACAGCAACGCAGGTAACCACTCTAACTCTGGTAAGCAGAAAAGACAATACATCACACCTTGAGATAGATAGATAACACCATGTCAGGTTCCTAACCCCTGTCAGCCAAAAACATAAATCCAAGACTGAAGTTGGCCAAATCTGAACAGCTGAAAACTGGAAAAACATAGTCTGGTTTGATGAATCTGGATTTTTACTGAGGTACACAGATGGTTCAGTCAGAACAGAATTTGGCTTCAATATCAAAAGGCACGAGCCAAACCTATCTTGCATGAAAGTCTGGGGTGATCATGGTTTTGTTGGAGTGTGTTGTCGGCACATTTTGGACCCTAAATACCATCAAAATGAATCATGGTTTGTGTGCCACCACCTGCCTGGGTCCACACAGTTTACCATCTTCTGATAGCCACTTGCAGAATAATATACCACATACCAATGTCATAAAGCAAAAGTCGTCTTAGGCTGGATTCATGAACATGAAATATTGAATAAAGTTGATGTCAGTGGCTTCCCCAGTCACCACGTCTGAATCCAGATCACCAAGAGATGAAGACATGATTCAATCATGTCAAAATGGCAAGAATCTTATTGAAATATTTATTCATTTGTCTTGCGGAGTCTATAGCATGAACTGTTGAGGCTGTTTTAAGAACAGTAGGAGGAACTACCCTGTGTTAGTATGGTGCTCTTAAAAAGTCCTCTATGATAGCATAACACTTCAAAAGCAATTTGATGAAGAAAAAAAAGGGTGGTGAGCTTTGATATTACTATGTCGACATTATACAGTATCTTTTGCAAGCCTCTTCATCCACCATGTCCCTCATTCATATTCCACCTCTCCCTCTTCTTTATTCCTCTCTTTGTGAGACAGAGTGATGTGACAGTAGAGAGCAGACAATGTCGGGTTACCCTGGTAATTTGGGAAGGAGGACGGAAGTATCCTGGGCGGGCAACATCCCTCCTCCCAGTGTGGTGCGAGTCCCACTGATGATTCACCAGCCTGCACGATGAAGGTTGGTGACCCCAATTTGAGTAAGGCAGAAGGAGGAGGAGCAGTAGAAGAAGGCGGATGAGGAAGGGGGATAATAAGAAGGAGGGGATGGTGATGCCTACGTCAGTGCCACTTGCTAATAGGCAGATGTCCTTGTCCCTGACACAAGTAAATCATGTCTCTGGAGGGGAAAGAATAAAGAAAGAAAGGAGAAGAGGAAGGGAGGAAACAAGCAAGGCAGAGATTGAGATTGCCGTCTGGATGAGAGAGGCGTTGGGTTGGACGTGAGTGCGTGTCTAAGTGAAATTATAAGCAATTACTTCAGCTTCTGAGCCCACTGTAGAAGTGCTGTTTTGATGAAGACAGAAAACAAGAAGGAGGGAAGTGAGAGAAGGTGAAATGACTCAGTTTAAGTGTTTTAAGCTGTTTAGGGTGAGTAGGCTGAGTCGTGTATAAGCCAGAGAGAAAAGAGAAACAGGTGATCTGCAAAGATGGATGGAGTGGAAAATTGGGGAAAAAGAGAAGAAGAGAGGAGGAAGTCTGTTAAGAATAAGCAATCAGGTCATTTAAAAATACTTCATAGTAAAATCACAACCTATAACCAAAGTATAATCACAAGAATTGATTTAAAGTGTCAAGAATACAAATATTGATTTTCCCTGTAAGATTATAGCTTAAAGTAAATTAGAGAAAGCCACTTGAGTAAATTAACTTAGTTGCATTCCCTCTGGTGTTCGACAACTGGCGACAATCACCTAAAGTTCCTCGCAGTCGTCCTGTCCCACAGTCTCGGCTAATGACCACAGGAAGATAAACTTTCACAAGTATGTGATCTTCCTCCTGATTAAATAGCTCTATACCAGACAATCACCCCCATGTGCCAGGGCAGCTTCCCCTCAACAAACACCATCATCCAACCTTGCTCTCACACACACCATAAGCACATATCTTAAAAAGCAACATAGTCATTTAAGGTCATGGAAACATTTCTAAAGGAATTCCTGCCCTACTGGAGTGCTACCATATGTTTTCCCACACAAGATGCTGATAATAATAATATGATCCATTTTGAGAGTGGGCACACACAGCAGAAGTCAGGATTGGATATGTGCCTGCAGCTAGTTCCAACGGGAAACCACTTCTCAAATACTGCATGGCTACTTCCTATTTTTGTCTAATTAAAGGATTGTTGCACTGAAATGGAAACTGTTTCAATGACAGGCACTGGCTGACCGGTTTGTGTGCAACCTGTTTGAGAGGTGAGGGAGGAAGTGATTTTAATGTTTAAAAAATATTGCTCGGTCATTCAGATGAGATCAGTTTTAATGAGCATCACTGACTGTTGGACTTGACGAGAATCCAAATGAAACCGTAACGTAATGTAATTGTGAAAATCTGACTGTTGCACTGGCACAGATCAGTAAAATACAAACCTGGGGAAAGCATGTTAATTCTTTTCAGAAGAGCTGTAAAAAAAAAACAAAAAACTAAAAGTACCTCAAACTTCTTAATGTTGTAAATCAGTGTAATGATGGTTTACTTGTTACTGCCATCTCTTTGGATGAAGAGTTTTGTCTTTTTCTTTAATGAGAAAGAACGTACGTTTACGAAAAAACAGTGCAACCTTGACAAGCACACGTGTGGCTATAGCTAGTCACTTGTCAAAGATCCTAAATAAAATATCCTCGATGCACATGCCCATATGTTTGAAAACTGCTGAAAACCACACTTAAAACAATGCACATTGACATCAAAACCCCACGGAGGTGTAGTTTTCTACTACGTTTTATGTTGTTGCGCTCCTTTGGCTAAACTGACATTCATGACCATTTTAGTTTAGCTGAAAAACAACAGTTGTTATTTCAGATAACAAACTCTTAAACTCTATTAAAGGAAATTATTTCTTCATGGGTCATTTATTTTAATTTTATTTTCACTATCAAGGAAATGTAGTGGTAATATTTCATTCAATATTACTTAGATCTTATTTATTATATGTATCAAAAAATCATTTAACTTGTGTCAGCCTGGAAATGATTTCTGACATTTTTTTGTGGTTGAGTAAAAAGTAGATGTGCATCTAACATATTAAAGTTATAACAACTGTGAAATCTCACTAAAGGAAGTTCATGCCTCACTACTGTAGCCGCTGCTCAGATAGCGAAATTATTACAAGCCAAATTTGGCAAAGTTTTGGAAGGGTGTATTTTATGGCCCAGATTATGAGTACAAAAGAAAAAAACACCAAAACGGACCCAAAACCAATTATGGAACTCCAAAACATAGCCATAACTTCCCCAAAAAGAGTCCAAAATCCCCACAGTCAAGCCAAAAGTCTTTACCTTGCTTACGTTTACTTTTAAAGTAGTGTAGTAAACCATAACTATGTCATAGTCAAACCAAAGGCCTTCACTCTGCTTCCTCTGTGATAAAATAAATCCAAAAGTACCAAGCGTCTGCCAGACTACAGCCAGAATCTTTGCAAATCTTTGAAATCTGGGAGGCTGTTCACGCTGAGTCACATAAGATACTGAACACACCTGGCAATACAACAACACCCAGTCAATTGAGCTTTCAGAGGCATCAACCTACTACCACAAATGATCAGCGACATAAGATTTCTCTATGGTACAAATCACAGGTGTAGGTGATTCTGTTTTTAGCATTGCTTCCTTTGATCGCACCAATGGCACACCACTGACATGCAGCACGTTCCCCCTGTTAGTTTTGTGTGTTAGGATGCTAAATTAAAACCAGTCACAAAGTGAAGGTGATGTTGATCATGAATTCAGAAACCAAATTATAGGATAAATAAATACTGTCACATGATAGTTCTAGATGAAAAGATAAAGGTTCACAAAAGTTATTACAATTCATCCCAATGATGATGTGATTTTTATTGGGTATCTTGCTCAAAGCTGCACATATCAACCTCACAGTGGTGCTACAGGAAAAGTTACTAGATCACCAAAATTATTAATATTCCTCTTCTGAAGGCCAGGGATGTCTGTAAATTAAATAAAAATCATTTAGTTGAAATATGAAGTGCTGGATTAACTGACCAACACACCGAACTACTTATTCTTGATTCATCACTAGTTTGGCAAAACTCCAAACCAACAAATAAACATTTGTCACAGTTTCACACGGTCAAATTCACATACCAGTCAAAAATAACATCAGGACTGCCACCTCTGATTGGTCAGGAGGGTGAATCTGTCCAATCAGTGCTGATGTCGGTGGTTCTTCAGCATTACAGACACTAATTAGCAGCATCTTCCTGTGTTTACTCCTTTGGGAGAGGGAGTGAACCGCAACTGGGTCTACAGACTGATAGATAAATTAAGATAACTTTAATCTGACTCTAATTAGCGCTTCCCTTCTCCTCCCACCTCCTCATATGTCTTCCTGTCTAGACTTGAGAAGTGAATTTTGCGTATCCTTTCCCATACAACGTCGTAGCGACATCTTAACCACATACACAACTATTGTGTCTCTTCATATTAAATATTTACTGTAACATTTTGGGACTTAGCAGGTAATAATGTTGTGACTGATGTGTGTATGGTGTTTAAGAGGGAAATAAAAAAAACCATAAAAACAATTCTTAGCTTCAAGCAAGCAACCAGCAACCAGCTGCACATGCTGCTTAATCCATTGTATATTCACTCTAAATACAAATAAAAGCCTCATAGCCTAGGGTTTTGTTTATGTTAGGGCCCCAGACCGCTGCTCAGTGGGGTCCAGCTGGCATGCTCCCCTGTTGGCCTCTTTATCTCCCTAGCCACTTGAGTCTGGGAAGTGAGGCTGCCACACAGCGCCTGGCCCTCACAATCACTGGAGCTCCTCCAACATTCCCCCCCAGTGGCAACTCAAACAAACCCAGGGACTGACTGTGACTCAGCCATTCCTCTCGTGTCTGCCTGTCTGGCTGCTTCGACAACACCCCGCACAACACTGGACAGTAAATATCACCATGTGGTCATATTTGGAGAAATATATTCATCACTGTTTGTATTTTGTGCGCTGATGTTATGACGTATTGTCACTATAGTTCAGACAGTGATAATATAACCATGATAGTGATAATATCATGTATGGAGCGTCGCCACTGATCACGAAAAAAGCACAAAACTCTCACCAAAAACTAAAGTTTAGACAAGAAAAGGTCGGAAAAGGTCGTGCTTAAATGTTGATCAACATGTGTCTGAGGTCACTGTAGCCTCATCCATTTTCCTTGTAATCTTGAAAACATGTTTTGTGACCATTGACCTTTAGAAAAGCTTATTATTTCAAACTTGAGTCCAAGAATGTGTGGTCCAAGCCATTATATTCCCTCTTGGCATTTCTAATATAATGTGTTCAAGACAACTTGAGGTCATCATGACCTTGACCTTTGACCTCCAAAATGTAATCAGTTCCACTTTCAGTCAGAATAAGTCTTTGTACTTGAGATATTACATTAAAAGGGCCAAAGACATTATTTGTGAGGTCACAATGACCTTTGACCTTTGGCAACAAAAAAAATCTGATCAGTTCATCTTTGAGTATAAGTGAATATTTGTGACAAATTGTTTCTGAGATATGGTGTTTTCTGTGTTTACAGTGATGCGATTTTGATGGCAGCAAGCAGAGGAACAGGTTGTGTTACCATTTGACGCATGTTCATTATTTCTTGCAGCCTTGTTGTGGTTTTTGCGTGATAACTCAGAGAAGAGACTCATCAGTCAATATCATCTGTTGCATCAACAAATGTTGGATCAGCCTCATAGACTAATAAATGAAAATCTAATCTCGTGAATCATCACCATCTCCCTTGAAATGTCCATAATGAAACACACTAAAAATACATACTCATGAGGTCACTGCCCAATTATTTTAGTCTGCTGGCAAAAGTTTTCACTGAAAGAGTGATTAAGTGGTTTTGTAAGTTATCAGACACTTGCCAGGAAGTGCGAGAGGGCCACAAACAGGAAGGAGCGGAATGTGCTTCCTGTTGGACGATGGTCTTATACGGGGCAGATTCCTTGTACCATCATGACTGACACACCATGTGCATGCACACACACACACAAATGGATACTAAGAGGCAGGAATGTTTTTCCACTGAAATCAGGGAGAAGCAGACCGTCAGGAAAGACAAACAGTAAGACTCGATAACATTGAGACAGTGTGTCCCCGTGCACTGCAACAAATAAGAGAGCATGAATCTAACTCAAGTTCTTAAGAAGAGATAAAGGTAATGCTTTATTATGACTAAGAATTTACAATGAAATGCAGTTGTCTGAATCAGGTTCAGGATGAATCTTTAATGAGTCTAACAATCTTATCATCATTGTATAAGGAAAAGGAAAAATTTAGGGAATAACTGCAGCCTGTGTGTCTGGATCTCATAGTGTAACATTGAAGTTTCACCAGGTGTGTAAGTGAAAATATAATATATATCCAAGATTTTATTAACATGCAACAGCCTATAACACTAACACACTCATACACACACACACACACACACACACACTTAAGAAAACAAATGTCCTTTTCTGCGGTAAACAGCAATAAAAGGTTTCTATTGCCACCCTATGAGGAAAACCTACAACAAAATAAACCAATATAATAATATAACACAGCAAATAACATGTAGGTGGATCAGACACAGCACATCCTTTTAATGACATGGTAAGAACCAGGTACATGGGTGTAATATCAAGTCTTACTGCCTTATTATTACACAATAAGAACAAGGTAAAGATAAGGTAAAAACCTTCTCAGTTTTCAGCACTGTTTCCTGTACACATTATTTACAAAAATACTCACTTTATTGTTACAGTACAAACTTGCTAAACTGCGAACTCCAATAATGTCCCATTTAACTGCATTCAATTTGACTAAGATCAAACTCTTCCACTTCCACAACCTGTATAGTCACTTCATCCTCTGTTGATATGAAAACAACATGTTCATTAAGTGTAATAAGTGTAAAAATAAACTGACGATGATAGTAGCATTTTAATGTGTATAGAGCCTATTTGACCATTTGTCTTAAAGACTTTTTGGTCAAACTACATCTACATATATATATTTAGTTAATCAAAAGTAATGATATCATAATGTGAAAATATTTAGTTAGACTGTGTTTAATTGGACTGCGTTCAAAACCCTACTCAAGCTAGGGTACAAAAGTATTATCAGCAAAATGGCCTCTGCCAATGTTTAATTACCACACATTTTATTATTAGACTAATTTTACTGACCTTTAACAAGGAGAAAATGTCTGATGTTCCAAGACGGGCTTTTTTTCTCAACTTAATCTGACAAATAATCATATGAGTATCATTTCAGTGGTGTACTAGGAGCTAATTTAAATTACGTTATATACTGTTCAGCAGTTGAATTTTAGCCATTTATCATATATTATTATCTGGGCATATGTTTTGCATGTCTAATTTAAGTTCGCCAAGTCAATACAGCCTTCTTCTCCATACAATTAAGTCGGAAGTACAATATTTGCCTTTAGAATGGAGTGAAATAAGTAGTAAGACATACAAATCCATACATCTATGTTCTGTATGTGTTCTCCTGGACGTTATGGACACGTGTCACAGAGGTGATCTACACGACGGAGGGAACTGAGGGATGCTCGTCATAGCACAGCATTGCTGTGTATATGATATTAACATTGGTTGTCCTTGAGGGCTTCCTGATTGAATCACACGAGCCTGATGACGTAATGCGAGGTTTCAAGTCATATTTCGGATTAGGGAGGGCGGGAGAGAGAGGGAGGATGAGTCACTGCCTCATTGATGACTGTCTACACTGAGTGGTCAGATAATTCAGGTACAAAAAGAGACACAGGCACAGCACGACCGCCTAATGGCACTCAAATAAAATGACTTATTGGGAACTCGCAAAATACACCTTTTAGGAAAATTAAATAGTATTGATGCCCCGTCGTCCGTCGTCATCCTCCTCCTCTTCCTCCCCATGAAGCTGCGACTAAACAATGATGAATCCTGCTTTTCTGTATTTTATATATGACCAAGGTTTAATAAAAAAAAAAAAAAACTAATATGTGTTCTTAGAGTTGGCTGTGTTAAGTTTACTGAAACATTCAGGAAAAGTGACCTGTTGTGCACCTGATCCACCTAATAGCTCAGTCTGTTACTTAAGTTCAGGTTAATATCTCACTCTATAAATACTTTGGATCTGTGGTTGTAAATAACAATATGTTTCTTGTTCTGGTGTTTGTTCAGATGCTCTATTTATTTATGAATCTCAGGGGACTAAACTTTTGTTTAAAACAAGCGCCCACATACAGAAATGACTCCACAAAGAGACACAAGATGACTCTAAACAATGCTTTCAAGAGATGGGAAAAAAAAAATAACAAGATAATCCAAAAGGAATGTAGGATTTTATTCATTTATTTGAGATTGCTCAACCAGGACTGGTTAAGATTTCTTCTGATCGGGTAAAATGGGAAAAGGTCATATGGTAATGTTAAATTTGAATGTGCAGTTTTAGGTTTTAGATTTTATGTTAAAACCATCATCAGGAGTCAGTTTTATTGTAAGTTATTGCCATAGGCCTAATGTATGTTTAAGACAGATCATCTACACTTATCAACATCCTGTGTTTAAAATGTATCACAACGGGCTGCATCTATCTGCATTCTATTGTTGTTCGTCAGCCTGTTTTCAAATTTTTGATGAAGATACTGTGGGTTTAACGGACACACATACCAGTTGCAATTATTAACTTTAATCTTCGTCATATACATATTCTACTAGTAAACAAAATCATAATTTGTCCAAATACAAAACAGATCTTCGAATACAAAAGCAACAAATTCCAAAAACAATGTAAAAAAAAAAAAAAAAAAGTGCCATGTGTTAATTGGTTCAGATGGGAGTCAGTGATGAACGGTGGCTAAAATTGTGTTTTGATTGTATTTCTATGGGTAAACATTTTCTAACTTGTTATCATAGTGTACTAAGACTTTAACAAGCGTAACAGGTTTTAACATCTACCTTGAAATAAAGGGATAGGGCTCCCTCTTGTGTTAAAAAAGTGGGATTGCTGCTCAGTGTTAGACAGCTTGTCAGTGTCACATCCTTGATACTGAAGTAGTTTTACACATCAGTGTGTCCAACAAATACAAACAGGACTGAAGTTGCACATTGCAAACACACAAACCTTTTTTTAAACTACCCCAGAGTGTGAAAATAAATCTTATAAGTGACAAATAATAAGACATGTTTATCCAAAATGATGTGTCATATTTGGGGTAAAAAAAAATCATATATCAAAAGTCAATGAAATCACATCCTGACTCCTGATCAGAGCTTCTTTCTGTACCCCGATGGGAGTGTGCAAGTCTGAAACCTGAAAGTTAAGCAAGTCGATATCAGACGCTCCAAACGTGGCCTCCACCTTCACCTTCTCATGCATGTGAAACCGAACCTTCTTGTTGGTCATGGTCAGCAAACAGTGAAGGAAACTCTCTCTCAGTACCGATCGTGCGTGCTGCTCTCTCTGCAGCTGCTCAGGGTCTTCCTCCGTGGCACCTGAAGTGGAAATGGAGGTGGGACAGAGAGCGATGAATCGTGGAGACTTGGGGTCAAATCCACGGCTGTTGGGGTCAGGTCCTTTCGGCAGGCGGAGCACAGGCACTGGTGTCGCCATGCTGAAACAACTGTGAAAAGAAAACAGAAATGATTAACATTAGCTAAGCGATACTCTTCCTTACTATGGAGTTTAAATCATAAAGACGAAAACAAGCATGTTAGGTTTAATGGAAACTCAGTTACATGTGATTGTGATCAAAGCAAGCACATTGAGCAAACACTGAAGCACATTTGCCTGGAAAGCATTGTAAGTTTTTTTGTTTTTAGCTTAAAATTAGCAACACGGTTGAAATACTGCTCTTACAGAAGCAGGTACAACGGTTCAACCGTTTTTTTTTTCAACACGGTTTTCTTCATTATGTTAGAGGCTCACACAAGTGTTAAAAAAAAAAAAAAAAACACAATGACTCCAGTAAAGCTGTGGTTTATCTACACACATACCAACTCTGTCCTCCTGGTAGTAGCATTAACTGTAGCCTTCACATGCTAGTTTCCTGTGTCTTCTTCCTCGCTGGATTTATTGGCTGTTTGAGAAAGCACCAGTGAGAAAGTGCCACCTGCTGGATAGATAAATAGTTACAATCGAGCCAAGCCGCTGTTACTAACGGCGTTAGATAGATAGATAGATAGACAGACAGATAATAGGATATATGTGTATGTGTGTGTGTGTATGCATATATATATATATATATATATACACACACACACACACACACACACACACACACACACACACACACACACACACACACACACACACACACACACACACACATATATATATATATATATATATATATGCTTTGTGCTTTTCTAACACGGCCTGTGAGGCCTATGTTTGTGCTTGAGTTCATTTTAAGGTCAGTAACGGGTGAACAGTTACTGAACTCGCTTTGCAGAAGAAGGTGGTTGAACAACTGCCAAGAGAAAAGGAGATGTGGTTTTCCAAAGTGACGAATGTCTGGCAAAATAAGCATGAAATATGTCCATATATAGATTGAAGTCTTGTGAATATCATATGTGTGATGATGTTGCTGTTGCTTCACCCCCACACCCTTTAGAGCAGCAAACCAAATTGTGTGCTTCTCTTTTTGTAGATACTAATGTTTAAGGTTGTTTAAACCTGACAGATAGATAGATAGATAGATAGATAGATAGATAGATAGATAGATAGATAGATAGATAGATAGATAGATAGATAGATAGATAGATAGATAGATAGATAGATAGATAGATAGATAGATAGATAGATAGATAGATAGATAGATAGATAGATAGATTAGCTGGTTAGTGAGTTGGACTACCACACAGAAGGCTGGGGGTTGAAATCCCAGTCAGGGCACAGTGCGCACAGTACACAACATCATCCAGTGAGGATCCTTGGGCAAGATCCTTAATGATACCAAGGCCTACCTTGATAATATGAGAGCGCAAACAAATAGAGTCAAACCAGCTTGGACGTCGCCCGGGGCAACAAGGTCCGTGTCAGGTGCTAGGGAACCGGGGCAACCTGATGAGAAATGGGCTACTGGAACAGACACAGGTGGACAAGGGCGGAAAACAAGGGGATGTTGGAATGCTACTTTGTGAGCATTCCAACAATCCTGTGAACTACTATGATGAGATACAACAACAATGCTACGGCAAGGGGGAGCCAGGATGCCAGGTCAGCGGGGGGGATGTCACAATGACCCCCACAATCAACCCCAAGAGCTGCTGACCTGAGAAGGAAGATCTTGGCCTAGGTACAAGATGGGCTCAGGCAAACATTAGACTCACTCATGGATACTGGAATGTCTGGAACTGTATAAAAGCAACAGGACCCTAAGGGCCTTCATCCAGAATTCGATGGGAATGTGGAAGACAACCCTTGAGGATGACTCAAAGTCAACATCAAGTCAACATCAAGTGCAACATATACCACCAACAATCAGCCACCTGCTCTACATGGATGAAATCAAGCTGTACGCCAGGAATGAGCGAGAAATCAACTCACTAAGCCACACCACCAGGATCTACAGCAATGACATAAGAATGTCCTTCAGATTGGATAAATGTGGTTGGATGGTCTCAAAGAGAGGCAAGGTGATCAGAACTGAAGGAGTCGACCTACCAGAGGGCAACATAAGTGATATCCAAGACAGCTACAAGTACCTTGGTAACTCACAAGCTAACGGAAACAATGATAGAAGCAGGGAAGTCAGCCACAACCAAATACCTCCAGATAGTAAGGCAAGTCCTGAAAATCAGCTGAATCACTGCCAGTCATCAGATACCCTGCCAGGAGTTGGCCAAAGGAGGAGACAGAAGCCACTGATATCAACACAAGAAAGCTCCTCACCATGCACGGAGGGTTTCACCCCAAATCCAGCACCCTGAGACTCTATGCTAAGCGGGGCTGAGGACTCATGAGCATCAAGTCCATCATCCAGGATGAAACATCAAACATCCAAGAATATATCAAGAAAATGGCCACAAAGGATGAACTGCTAAGTGAATGCCTCAGACAGCAGAAACCCAATGAGAGTACAGAGGAAGAGCTTGAGAATAACACACACAGATACCACCCATATATACTGTATATATATATATATATATATATATATATTCACTCACATACACCTTATATATCCTATTATATGTGTGTGTTTGTCCAGTTTGACCAACCAACTGTATGAAGAGGCACCATCAGGTGAACAAGGCACCATCCCCACACACGCTCACCGTGTGTGGGGGAGCATGTGTGTTGATGGGTTACTTAGGTGATGGGTTAAATGCAGAGGTTAATTTCGTTGTGTGTATGGTGTGCTGTGTGCTCAATGACATAATGATAATCACTTTCACTTAAATAAGTCAAGTCCGGTGTGCTGCTGCTTGGTTGGAACAAAAACCTGCAGTTTGAGAAACCCTGATGTAAAGCTTGACATTCAGCTCATTCACATGCGCCAAAATGTTAATAGTCAAAGTTGTTTAGTTCAGGAAAATAACACTTAACCCCCAGTCCACTGAAACACTTTTATAACGATTTCTCATAGTGTGATTAATTGCAGCATAGTTGCACAAGGCTTCCTGGTGAGTAACGCAGTATTCATCATGTGGAGAAGGCACTGTAGGAAACTTGTATTCTGTTTAAGGTTTTCTTTGGAATGAGATGTGTGTCCCTGGGATAACTTTTGTATGAGTTCAGTTCAGGATAGGTGTCAGCAGATCTGAGGAAAACAAAACACTTTTGCATAGTTTTTATCGTTTTTTATTTAACATGTTTCAATTTACCTTCGCACACAGTCTGCCTACGGTATTTACTACTATATGCCATCACGAAACCTGGGTCTTCAAGTAAATTACTTAACTGATAACTTCAACAGAAAGTAACTGACTTGTGTTTATGGTTATTGAAATAAAATACAAGATCATAATGCATACACACTTCTTCACTGACCTGCCATGCCAGTAATATCTGGAAGACAGGAATGAAATTGCTGTGTCTCCCCAAATATGTTATTTTTTATCATGACTCAAGTGACTTAGACCAAGTCTCGTCATGCACTCCCTGTTTTATTTTGTGATCTGTTAAGGTGTGAACTATTGCCAGACCCAACATGCAGAGAATGGGACAGGTGTGTGAAAAGTTCATAAGTTCAGAAACGGTTCAGAAAGGAGGAGCTGTGAGGAGCAGCACCAAAGCTCAGAAAGTTCCCCTTTCTGAACTTTTGAACATAGATAGATAGATAGATAGATAGATAGATAGATAGATAGATAGATAGATAGATAGATAGATAGATAGATAGATAGATAGATAGATAGATAGATAGATAGATAGATAGATAGATAGATAGATAGATAGATAGATAGATAGATAGATAGAGCAACTGGTCCCTTCCTCAAAAACAGACACCTGTCAATTGAAAATTGACCTGAAAATTACACACGACATGACACCAACACCTGTATGATTCAACTCAATAAGCAGTGCTAATTATAGAACAACCATGTTATCACTTTATATCTATGTGTTTCTTTTTTCTTTGTGGTTACATCAGTAGAATAGATTAGCCTCAAGAGCTGATAACATTTCAACTACAATAACTGCACTGTACACTTTGGCTACATAATCAAATATAGTGACAATATCTGAACTATATCTATAACTGAATGTGCACGTAAATACCCGAACATAACCTGAACATAATTTACCCCCTATCAGGTTATGTCCAGAGTGTATGTTACCATAGTGCCTTGAATATTCTGGAACTGAAAACCCAGGTTTAATTTAGCTAGAGGTTATTCCAAAAAGCGGGTTTACTGGCTTAACTGGGTATGTCCAGAATAAACACACTTTTTGGAATAACCTACAGCTCTTCGACACAACTTTCACATTGGTTGTTGGTCGACAAAATACAATTAAGCAGTGTCAGAAATTCAGGATGCTGACAGCTGCTAAAACTGATGTCTACTAATCAGCCAATTGAAATGCAGCTGAAAATGATGCAATGGACACCACAACACAGACGCTAAACCCAAACAAATGAACACTTGAATAGATAACTATCGTGGTGGCAAACATATTGGTTTAAGCAACTATGGTGGCGCAGATGGATGATGTACGCTGATGACGCTGCATATTGACGAACATCATAACCTGTGATTCAGTAACTGG
Source organism: Polydactylus sextarius (assembly GCA_016801845.1). Lineage (NCBI taxonomy): Eukaryota > Metazoa > Chordata > Actinopteri > Polynemidae > Polydactylus > Polydactylus sextarius. The sequence goes on from CM028926.1 coordinate 886,938, forward strand.
TCATCAAACAATCTTGAACCCACATCATACCCAAATTTATCAGATCCATGTGACATAGTGTGTCATGCAATGGTCTCATAAGATTGATACAATCGCACAGTATATAGAGGCCATAAGTGAACATATCTGCCAAATTTGTAGTGATTCCCTAAAGATGTTTTTTAAATCTTACATTCAACATACCATGATTTGTGAGGTCACATTGGCCTTGAACTTTTACCTATGGCCCAGTTGATGTTTGTGCCAGAGTCATGAAATCCCTTGGGAATCCCCTGGGAATTCTTGTCTACATTTTTACAGTAAACATCCTGAAGAAAAATCTAAATTCTAGAGATTGGTTTTGTTTAGTTGTGCTTTAATTGTGTTTTTCTTACTTTGTGGTTAAATTGTTGCACTATTCACATCCCACGCAATCTTGCTACTTGCAAAGTCATCTGGAAAGGAATTTGGTGTGATTTTACACAACAAGAATGTTCAACAAAGGAATGAAGTCATTCCAAAGCAAATTAGTGATGACGTTTTTAAAAGCATTATACCACAGATATGTTTCGACTGACTTGCTAAAAATAGAGTTCAAGAAAGGACGTGTATGAAGTGATTGTGGGAAATCCCCTACTTCACGACATTTGGAAAAAGCACAAAAATGTTGAGCATCTCATGACTCAATCTTGGCCAAAAAAGGTGTGCCTCTCAATTAATATGTTCATTAAAAAAAAAAAAAAAAAAAAAAACTGTTTTGTCTTGTTTTATGTTTTCTGCGATGCTGTCAGATAAATTTCCCCTTGGTATATTCTGTTCTATTGATTCTCTAAGCCCATGTGGTCTGTGTGATTTTTGACTGCTGGCCTTCCTCCGGCAACCCTTCTGCCTGTTCCCTTTGGATTTGTCTGCCTGTTTACCTGGTTTTAGACTTTTTACTTCCTTGACTTGACTTCCCTCCCCTGCCCTCTTCCAAATAGAGCTAATCCCTGACAAAAGACAACAACCAGGTCCAAACACCACTTGTTACAGGTCATGCAAAGTAGTAATCAGACGTTTAACAACCACAAAGCCACAGCCTTCAAGTTGCCTGGTTACACATATCGTTTTTTATACACCCAACCAAATGTTACAATAATAATCGTTCCAAAACTAACAAAAAAAACACACCTCTCTCCTTCCCCCCAGGCCATCACCAGAAGAACAAAGCAAGTACTTGTTTTTGCTTTGCTCTGAGTTATTAAAATGGAATTCTTTATATTTTAAGGTACTTTCCACTTTTTAAGAGATGCATGGGTGTTTTTCCTTTCACAGTGTCACAGTAGATTTCCTAATTGCCTAGATGTATGATGTAAGAGAGATTTTTATGTTGAGGTTACTTTATTGACCCCTGCTGGCTGAATATTGGTGCTGTGGAGACACCAGCAGGCACACAGTTTTTCAATTGATTGTTTATTGATTATTCTTTGACTGATTTTTGATTGAATGGTTTTCACAAGTGGCTGATATCAAAAATTCAATTCAATTCAATTCAATTTATTTTATTCATATAGCGCCAGGTCATAAAAACATTTATCTCAAGGCACTTTACATAGAGAAACCCAACATTTCCACAATGAGCAAGCGCTTGGCAACAATGGAGAGGAAAAACTCCCTTTTAACAGGAAGAAACTTCCAGCAGAACCAGACTCAGAGTGGACGGTCATCTGCCTCGACCGGTTGGAGTGAAATGAAAACAGGGAAAAGAGAAGAGACAGAGGAAAAGAGAGGGAGGAGGACGGAGGAGGGGGGAGGAAGAAAAGTGGGAGACCAGAAAGAGACAGTAGAGAGTAGATGGTTACAAGTAGTTGTTAAAGTAAAATTATCATTACAATTAATATTACAATAATAATAATAATAATGATGAAGATGAAAGTGATGATGTCGTCAAAAAATTTGAAGTCCAACAGCTCTGGAGTCAAAACTTCCTGTAAAAGAGAAAGGGGTAGGGGGAGACACAACTGCGAGAGAGAGCAGATGATGTTAAAAATATGTAATATATAAATATAAATATCAGGACATGAAGTGTGAGGGAGAGAAAGGGACGTAAGGAGTGAGGGACAAAGAGGAGCAGTGTATTGTCAGAGTCCCCCAGCAGTCTAATCCTATAGCAGCTTAACTAAAGGATGGTTCAGGCAGCCCCGTGTCCTGCCTGGACCATACTTAACTATAGGCTTTATCATAAAGGAAAGTTTTTAGTCTAACCTTAAAGGTAGAAACGGTGTCTTTGGAGCCTGATAACTGAAGGCTCTACCTCCCATTCTGGTCTTAGAGACTCTAGGAACCACAAGTAAACCAGCAGTTTGTGATCGAAGTGATCTATTAGGATAATAAGGAACTATGAGCTCCTTAAGATATGATGGAGCCTGATCATTAAGGGTTTTATAGGCAAGCAGGAGGATTTTGAATTCTATTCTAGATTTTACCGGAAGCCAATGAAGAGCAGCCAATACTGGAGAAATATGATCTCTGGTCCTACTTCCTGTCAATACCCGTGCTGCAGCATTCTGGATTAGCTGAAGGGTTTTGATGGAGTTACTGGAACACCCTGATAGTAGAGAGTTACAGTAGTCCAGTCTAGAGGTAACAAATGCATGAATTAACTTTTCAGCATCCTTTCTAGACAGGATTCCTCTGATTTTTGCAATATTACGCAGGTGGAAAAAAGCTGTTCTAGAGACTTGTCTAATATGAGATACAAAGGATATGTCCTGATCAAAGATTACTCCAAGATTCCTCACAGTAAACCTGGAGGACAAAGTGATGCCATCCAGATTAGCTATGTGATCTGAAAATGATGTTCTTAGATGTTCAGGGCCAAGTATGATGACTTCGGTTTTGTCTGAGTTTAAAAGTAAGAAATTCTGGGTCATCCAGGTCTTTATGTCTTTAAGACATAAAGACATAAAGATGAAGTTTGATGACCTGGTTAGTTTCATCTGGTTTCATAGATAAGTACAGCTGGGTATCGTCTGCGTAACAATGGAAGTTTATATTGTGCTTCCTGATGATGTTTCCTAAGGGAAGCATGTACAAGATAAAGAGGATTGGTCCTAACACAGAACCCTGTGGAACTCCATGACTAACTGCAGTACATGTGGAAGACTCATTGTTTACATGAACAAACTGGAATCTATCTGATAGATAAGACTTAAACCAAGAAAGTGCAGTGCCTCTAATCCCAACAACATGTTCTAGTCTATGTAATAGGATGTTATGATCAATTGTGTCAAACGCAGCACTAAGATCCAGCAAGACAAGAATAGAGACAAGTCCATTGTCAGAGGCCATAAGAAGGTCATTGGTAACTTTCACTAATGCTGTTTCTGTGCTATGATGAGCTCTAAACCCTGACTGGAAATCCTCATAAAGACTATTCTCATGTAAGTAATCACATAGTTGAGCAGCAACAACTTTCTCCAGGATTTTGGACATAAAAGGGAGATTTGATATAGGTCTATAATTAGCTAGATCACCTGGGTCCAGAGTAGGTTTTTTAAGTAATGGTTTAATTACTGCAGCTTTAAAAGCCTGTGGTACGTAGCCTTTTACTAAAGATAGATTTATCAGATGCAAGATGGACATGTCAACTAAAGGTAGGACGTCTTTAAACAGCCTGGTTGGAACAGGGTCTAAGAGACAAGTCGTTGGTCTGAAAGAAGAAATGGTTGTAGTCAGTTCAGAGAGATCTATGGGAGAAAAACTGTCCAGATAAAAGTCAGCTGTTAATCCTGATTCCAAGTCTACTGCACTGGGTGAAATATCAGTGCCAGAAGTGGGAAGGAGGTAACTAATTTTATCCCTGATGACAATAATTTTATTTGTAAAAAAGTTCATAAAGTCATTGCTGCTGAGGTTTACTGGAATAGACGGCTCCACAGAGCTATGACTTTCTGTCAGCCTGGCTACAGTACTGAAAAGGAACCTGGGGTTGTTCTTGTTTTCCTCAATTAAAGAAGAATAGTAAGAGGCTCTGGCTTTTCTGAGGGCTCTCTTATATTCTATGAAACTATCTCTCCAAGCTACATAAAATTCTTCTTGTTTGGTTGAACGCCACTTCCTCTCTAGAATCCGTGACTGTTGCTTTAAAGCCTGTGTTTGTGAGTTAAACCAAGGAACTCTCCTCCTCTGATTCACTACCTTCTTTCTCAGTGGGGCAACAGCATCAAGTGTTGAACGTAGGCAAGATGCAACACTGTCAAAGCCATGATAAACCTGAGCAGCAGTAAATTTAAGATAGTCATCCTCTGCTGTATTCATATATGGCACTCGGATAGATAACTGTTCTTTGAATTTAGCCACAACATCGTCAGACAGACACCTACTGTAGTGAAACTGGTTCTCAGAAGTTGTGTAATCTAACACAGTGAACTCAAACCTTATTAAGAAATGGTCAGAGAGAAGAGGATTATGAGGAAATATTATTAAATTGTTAACATCAACACCATAGGTAAGAACAAGGTCAAGGGTGTGGTTGAAACAGTGAGTAGGTTTGTTTATGTGCTGAGAAAAGCCAATTGAATCTAACAGTATTTTAAACGCAGAACTGAGGCTATTGTTGACAACATCTACATGAATGTTAAAGTCACCCACTATAATAACTTTATCTGTACTGAGAACTATCTCAGATAAAAACTGTGAAAATTCAGCTATAAATTCAGAATAAGGACCAGGTGGACGATACACAGTAACTACCAGAACTGGTTTTTGCAAAAAGACCTACCAGTGGCTGAAAAAGCTGGACTTACAGACACAGAAGCATTAATTATGGCAGCACAAGAACAGGCCCCAGGTACAAGAGCCATAGTGGCCAAGTAAACCACAGTAAACAAGACCCAAGGTGCAGACTGTGCAAAGATGCCCCTGAGACAGTCCAGCACATAGTGGCAGGGTGTAAGATGCTTACCGGGTCTGTAATAGTGTACAGGAACATCTGTACCCAGAATGGAATAGAAGCACCTAAATCCCAATGGGCCGTGCCACAGAAGGTGGCTGAGAACAACAGTGCCAAGGTTCTGTGGGACTTCAGCTTCCAGACTGACAAACAGCTCCTGGTTTATCAACAGTGGTGATAGATGTGGCAATACCAGCTGACACCACGTCAGAAAGAAGGAACACGAAAAGGTTGAAAAGTACCAAGAACCTTCAAACTCCCAGGCCTCTGGTAGAGGACCCGAGCTTGACAATAACACACACACTGATACCACCCAGGAGGGTGAGAAGGAGATTTTCTTTTTTTTTCAATACATGTATCTGTTCAACTTTAATTAATAAATTGCTGGGATGGCTTCTGGATGTCATGTTTTAATTGTACACATGATATTAGATGTTCGGTGAACCACAACCACCTGCTTTAGTGTAGTTTTCTACACTAAAGCAACTTGTATGTTGTTAACAGCAGTATTCTTCCTATTTAATAATAATTGCGTCGTAATCACCAACAGGCCTAGGATGAAAAAAGTCTTTCTGTAAGAAATGCATGGAGCTCATCTGATTATAGAAGAAAAACGTTTCTTTACTATCCAATTATTTTAACACACATTAAATTTTACATATGCAGTGAACACACACGTCAAGTATGGATGAATCAAAGAAGGTGTATGTGCGGTGCAGCCACTTTATTAGTGTGACTTATTTCAGCTTCATGCAGGACCCTAGAAATTTTAAAACATGTTGTCAAGTGCTTCCTGAAAGTGCTTCCTGAAATAGAGCTCATTCCAGCAAGCCCAGTAGAAATCCCAATAGGGTCTCATTCCAGCCAATAGTTGGGACATCGCCATCTGGCTGCCTCTTTTTTTTGTGGGAAAAAAGGAAGCCTTGTGTGTGTGTCCGTGCCTGCTAGTTTGCACCCATAAAAACTCCACGAGAGATGCTGCTGTTTGTGAACTAGCAAACTGATGCTATCTGACAAGAATCTGCCAATTTTAGATTCTAGTTAGTTACAATCAGCCCCCTATATGGCTAGATGACACTCCAGTTTTCATTACAGATAACAGGCTGATGTATATGACTCATAAGATCCCAAGCAAAGTTATTTGCGGGGAACTCAACTGTTCATTTTCCCAAAGGTCGATAGAAGTATTGGATCATAAGGTATATAAGGGTAAGGCTGGTATCCATCCAACCTTCTTAAAACATGACTGGTTACTTTCCAAATCTCTCTCTCTCTCTCCATATATCTAGCGTTTGACAAAAAAGTGCAGTGGTTAGCCCTGTCACCAGCTTCGTACACTTCTATATGGACCATGGTCTCTCTATGCCTATAGGAGTTTCCTGGAGGTAGTCTGCCTTCTTCCCACAGTGTAATGACTTACAGTTGAGGCTTTCAACTTGTTTGTTTCTGTGGCTGCCCCCTAATTGATTCCAGTAAACAGTCCTCTTATCCAGATGGGGTGAAACATCTCAGAAAAAAAAAAAAAAAAAAAAAAAAAACGAGGCGTAACTTCTCAAAAAGAAAAAAAAAGAAAAAACAAAAACAAAAACAGATGAGACAAAATGTCTCAAAAAAACAAAACAAAACAAAAAAAAAAAACAGATGAGGTGTGATGTCTCAAGAAAAAAAAAACAGATGAGGTGTGATGTCTCAAGAAAAAAAAAAAACAGACAAGCATAACATCTGAAGGGGATCGGACCTTGCTAATGAGGAAAAACTATTACTCGTGGCTCGATCCACCGCGTTCCTTTGCACGTTGGACTTGACTACAGAAACATTATTCAAAATCACACACTAACATTTGTAATAACATAAGTGATGACTCAATATCCAGCCAACTTATACAACTGTTTCATATTAAAAGCCTCTTTTACAGACAGGGTAGATTAAAGATTGATACATGGTATAGTTTATAGCTTATTTATTTTACTTATTTTTACTATTTTACTTGGGGTCTGCATCTATTAATTTTGTGTTGAAGAGACCTTTTCATCTCTGATTTTCTGTGTTACTGGTGGCTTGGGAAGGGTATTGTTGTTTTGTTTTTCCCCCCATCCCTTTCTTTCTCCGCCAGTGGTGATCTCTTCGCTCTTCTTTCCCAGCCAGCATCACACCACAGCGTTTGCTTTCTTTTGGGTTTGCCTTGCTTTATGATATGTTAAGATTTTGGTTCGGTGGTGGAGATCCCAAACATTTTAGTTCTTTGACTTTGTTCTTTTTCTTTACAATGTAGATTAAGATTAGGTCCAGGTTTTTCCTTTTGTTTCTTTCTTAGATTGTTTAAAGGGGAGTGATCCGGATGCGACAGCCCATTGTGTGGCTGACCTGACCGGTCTCCCTCTTTTGTTTTCTGTTTAGTTGGGATCTCCTTTCCTTTGAGTTTCTTGATTTTTTTATGCTTAAGTGTTTTGGTATTATGTTAATAAAAGTGACTTACTTTGCTTCTGGAGCCATTATGTTGTTCCGTTTAGTGATTATAGAAATGATTATTAACCTTGTGTTGAATGGAAACAGGAATCCTCACAGGAGAATTTTTTCTTCACAAATCTTAGTTCACATATTAGTTTATAAGGATTTGAAGATCATGAATGAGTCACACACCTGACCAAATAAAAAAAAATAATAAAAAATGAAATCTAAACTGTAAAGATGATGACAAAAGAGCAAAATACTTTCCATCCCCAATAACCACCGGCCTGTGGGTTTGAATTCCAGATTTGGAATATGCAGCATTTCCACACATTTCCTGTGCATGTTCATGTCTATTATTGTTTCAGTGCTTGGAATACACACTTTGTGTTTGTGTGAGATTTTCCTAGACTGGGCTACCTACAGAGACTTTTTTTTTTTTTTTTACAGTGTAGTTATGGGGTGGGCAGCAAGCATTTTGTGAGGAGATAGACAGACAGAGAACTTTATTAATCCCTTTAGGTTTCCTCGGGGAAATTGAAGAACACAGAATACCTGAATATAGCAGATGGTCAGCTCAAACAGGAGGAAAAAAAAACAGAAAGTAAAACATGAGTCAGCATCAGCTTAAAAATCAGCTTACAAATAAAACAGGAAAAACTCAGGATACTAAAATAACCAGAGTTGTGTAATGCCACCAGCTACTCTGGATGACGTTACCTTGGCCTCCAGTTCTAGTGAGGAACCTTGGAGTATTATATTGCAAAAATAAGAAACATTCTGTCTAAAATCGATGCTGAAAAGTTAATTAATGCATACGTCACCTCTAGACTGGACTACTATAACTCTTTGCTATCAGGGTGTTACAGTAACTAAGCAGTTAAGGGCAAAGCAAGGACATTATTTTGATTAAGATCTGATTTTGTTTTTTTAACCCACAAGGCTTCAAGACAAACTTTTCAAAAAAAAACAGCGATGCGTACCTTACGTCAAGCTGTACCAACAATGAAACCAGTACATTTTACCATGATGCATCGTTGCTCCTGTTAGCTCACTCAGACAGAAGATGCACTCTAAAGCCAGAAGTCAGCATTTGAATCCCGATGTTGGCTGTTGATGCTAGTACAATACAAAAAAGTTTTTAAGAAAGGACACCACTGAAGGCCCAGATGTAAAATGCGCAGCCGGACACTGAAGGAATGAACACCACTTCTATTCTCTTTGTGCCAGTTCAGCTGAGAACAAGACAAAATCAATCGATCACTGATTTTTTTTTTTTTCCAGCATGAAAAATCAGAGGTGCGGCATGAGAGCATGTGAAGGCAGTTAAAAGTGTGTCAACTATCATGCAATGAGTGTGAAAGTTGGCAGCTCTGACATACTTAAGTACCGTAGTGAAGTATTATTACTATACAACATTAAAATTAACCAACCAACCAGCTTATCTCAGCTTCCATTCATGAGGGTCCATTCTTTACTGATGTTACATTTGTTATTGTCTGTTCCTGTGTGACTGGTTCCAGCTGACCCAGTTTGCTCCAAAGACTAGTCCTCCGTAGGTGTGGCTGTTAGTGCAATTTTTGTCTGTGGGCAATTTTACCAAAATTCTGTCTTTTAAGCGTCTCACATTTTGTTTAGATTGTCACTACTCTTGCTTACTGACAGTGACTCATCATCATTTCATCATGTGAAACACAACTTGCATCACTGCCTGAGCAATGAATAGCTATGAAAACAGCCAGGGGTTATGCACATCAAAACAAGTTCTGCAGACAGAAAATATGCCCAGTCTGGCACACCAGGAGCCTTACCAACATAACACCATGTTTGTTTAACTCAGTGGTCTTAAAGAAACAAGTGTTTAACCAGGCTGTCACATACTTCTGTTGATTTCTGCCGCTTTAGTAAAAGTCAAAAATAGTCAGTCTCATCTCAGTCTCACTAAACACTCATATGAAGCAGGTTATGAGCCAGATAGTTGAGTCTGTATTCATGTGTAACAGGTGTTGAGTTAATTCTAAGCAACACAGTTATGTATTTAGCAAATGTTTGTCCTATTTAGACCTCAGAGTAGATTCAGAGATGGCAGGTGAGAGTAAATCAACACAGATTTTAATGACACTGAAGGGCAGATGGGAGGGCTGAGGGTACTGGCTTGGAGAGGTCGACTGGTGCGATCCAACTGGAGATGACTGGCGTGGCAACACAGGTGACAGGCGGTTTGGTGGGACACAAGCCGCTGCACTGGACAATGGGCAGGGAGAACGAGATCAGAACTGTCTCCTAAATACTTCTGTGGACAGGTGGCCTAAGAAGCATTACCACAGGTCAGGTTAACAGCAAGCTGGCAAGAGAGAGTGGAGGTGAATCTGAGGCTGATAAGCAGTGTGGCGATTGAGGTAGAAAAAGGAGAGAGTGGACACAAATACATATATAGGGAGGGGGGGACATCCTCTTCCTTTCCCATAACTAGAGCCATGAGTAAAGGTCTTAATATGAGAGGAAATGCTGATAGGCCACCCACATGTAAGTCCAGATATAGCAACATTTACAAGTAATACTTAACAGGCTCACATGATTAGAATTAAGACACTAAATATTAAATAACTACTGTTAATTTCCAGTTATTAAAGTCAGACTAAGAATCTACTGCAAACAGGTGCACTCATTTTTACGATGCCGTTTTTTTTTTTTTTTGCTCTTTTGCGCAAGGATGAACAAACAAAATGAACATGTGAGAAACAGATTTCTAATTATGATAATATCTAATAATTATGTCAGTGTTTTTCAGCCATCAAAGCAGAAAAAAAGAGGAGAGAAGTAGCTCATGTCTGGTGAGATCAATCTGACAGAAATGTTCACCGTTAAACAACAGAAACACTTGGATCTGTTTTTTAAATCTCAAAGAATGTGTGGACTGTAAGTTTCTATTATTCCCTGTGCAATATTACTTTACAACAACTTTACAGAGGACAACATGAAAATATTGCAGTGTCCTAGAGTCAGTTATAGAGATTTGTGTCCTTTGTGTTGAGGAGGGGCTAATGTAGCCAGACGCTGTGATGGAACAAAACAAAACAAAACAAAAAACAGATCAGAAGTTCTACAGCCACAGAGATAGTTCTGACAGACAAGCAGGCTTTCAGGCAGGTATGTATAGATAAAGCTACACAGATAAGAAGAACAGGAGTCCACAGTGTTTTAGACATCACTTCAACACGATGCAATGCAGTGTAAACTCAGATAGCCATAGCTATACTTGTACACACTTGTAACTTACTCAGAGGAAAAAAAGAAATGAACCACAACAGGTCTACATAAACAAGGATGAACAAATCGGACAATCTTCATAAATCTTCAAGCTCTTTTTTCAAATAAAAAATTCCATACTTTTTCAAAACCAATATTGTTTTCCTTATTTTTCAATACTTTTATACTTGCTGCCTATTCTTTTGATTGAGATTCTACATGTGTTTAGCGGAAAAGTTCATTTTGTGAAGCACCCCGCACTGTACTTTTGGACATTCCAGTTAGGCTGCTTTTTGGAATCACTAATTCACATTATGCTTAATCTGGCTGTGTGATGACATCACATTGGTGAGCTCTATCACTGTTAAGCATGGCTGCATTAACTGTTTACACAGATTCATCTTTATCTCAACACAAGATCCACAGCAACTGCAAAAACATCATTCTGTAAAAATGATAACATAGCAGGCACAATGAGTTAAACAGGGGGTCTACACGCAAAACCAATGAACCATCACAGCTCAGCAGAGACAATTTTTAGACTGTGTAAAGTGCTCCAAAAAGTGCAAACTATCTGGCCACATTGGGAGTCCATCCAACTGAAAGTGACTTCTCCAACTTTTCAAAATCAGGGAATCAGCGACAGACTCTGCAGGTCATCCAGTGACTTACTGAAGATCAAATCTTTCATATGCAAAAACAATCTTTACTGTAAATTTAAAGCTTGACATTCAGCTCATTCACATGTGCCAACATGTCAACAGTCAAAACCTTTCAGTCCAGGAAAAAGACACTGAACATCGGCATCTACTGAAACACTTTTATTACAATATGTCATAGTGTGATTCAGTTGCACCATAGTCTTGCACAAGGCTTCCTGGTGAATAACTCAGTGGAGGATATTTGTATTCTGTTTAAGGTTTTCTTCTTTTTCCTTGATTTGGACCTTTTTCCTGGAAACTCCTCTATGATGTCAAAGCTGTTATTAATCTACTAGATAGCCAAGTGTTTAGGCAGTTCTTGCTGTGAAAATCACCTGCTGCGTGTCATTTCCTCACTCTTCTCCCAACTTTCCTGTCGAATCGAATAGTTGTGCAGTGTCTCTTATATTAGTACATTACTTACGGGCTAACAAATAAAACTTGAAGGAATCAGTTCTCTTGCTTAACCCACTGGCAAAGTCTCCAAACAGTTAGTTCAAGTGTGGTAGTTAAACTGTTCAGTGTGATACTGACACATCTCTGGTGAGGCAATAGAATTCTCATTGTTTCCTCCTGCACCTCATTTTCTAATGCATCACTGCAGCTTTGGGTCAAGCTGGAATGAGTTGTGTGTCCCCTTGGTATGAGTAACCCTGGCTTGAGATCGTCTGGGAAGCTGCTCAGAGGGCTATTCTAGAAAAGAGGCTAAAAAAAACTCTGAGTTAATCCCTGAACTCTGCAATTGCTAAAAAAAGCTATCATCAATGGAGCTCTGACATAAAAGTAAGGAGAGAGAGATGGCATGGGAGAAAATGACCCGAGTCAACATGTGAGTATGAATGGACTATTCCATTGACGTAACATTTAATTGTAAGATTGTAGAATATAGTTAGGAATATGAATAGGAATAAAATCTGATTTTTATTTAGGTGCAATCCAACAGGGGGCAGGAGAACTCTTAAAGTAAATATTAATTCTGCTTAATTCTACTTCAAATAGTAATTTAAACCCCTAACAAAATGTTGTTTTACCTTTTCAAATAATTTCTGCTTCGATATCAGTCAGATTGTGAATGAATCTACAATCCATGTTGAACAGCTTCCTTCATTTGGAAGGAAACTCACGGTTTCTTCAAGTAAACCTGCCAGCGTGCAGGTTATGTTCACAGAGTTTGTTACCATGGTGACTGGGTCAGAGTTTCAGTTACCTCTCTTTGTGGAATGGATGAGTTTCCCTCATCTCAGGGTAAACTCACTCTGAGTTTTCACATAACCTGCTTTCTGGAATAGTACTTCAATCGTGCTCATGTTTGGTGTTTTATAGATAAAGTGACTCAGACCAACTCTGGTCATGCACTGTCTGTTTTATTTTGTAATCTGTTAGGTTGTGAACTATGGCTGGATCCAACATGCAGAGAATGGGACTGGTGTGAGAAAGTTCAAAAGTTCAGAAAGTTTAGTAATGAAAAGGGGAACTTATGGAGCTGCTCCTCGCAGGCAAAAAAAAACACACACACGCCCGCAGGTGACACTAATAAGGTGCTGAAACAAAAATGCAGAGGGAAAAAAAGCATCAGAAAATCCAATGCCAAATCATCACAGTACTCACCTCTTTTTCCTCCCTTCCCGGACCCTGACTTTCTTTGTGTGATTTTCCCTCCATTGTAATTGTCACTTCCGAACCTGACTGATTTCACCTGTGTTCCTCTACCTCATGTTTATATAGTCCTTGGCTGTTTTTCAAGGTCAAGAAAACATCCTTAAAGGACGCTCTTGAGAATGTCATGTTATTGAGTCTCACCAAGCACTGTTCCAATGTCAAAGATACTTAAATTTACATTGAGGACTGAGTCCATGGTTCGTAGGCTACACTGATGTATCCTTGATGTTGTTAAAATACCCACAATCCTCCACTGCACAATGATAGCAGAAGGGAAGCAGTGAAAATAATCATTCAAATATAAGAACTTTATTTATTTTATGAGTTATTGATGTAAATTAAGCCATGAACATGAATATACATTGATAATAAATTTCTTGTTTGCGTTTGTTTTGTTGCGGTTATGATTACATTGCTATGATTTCTAAATAAAAAAAAAAAATTCCAAAGGTCTAAATTCCTTAAAATAACTTGCTCCTGCTAATCAGTGGCATCAGCTATGGACGCGAATTTTCTTGCATGCACCACGTGCTAGATGCACTAATGGAGGAGTCGGTGAAGAGCCTGGAAAAGTAATTTTCCTGGAAGCTGTCGTTCATTCAAACTGTTCATCAGGTGTTGGAAAATAAAACCGTTTTTATGATTCATCTTATTTCATCAATTTCATTGAAGCATATATTTGTTTTATTTCATTATTGAGTCATACTACTGACAATTTCAATTCGAGTGTTAGTTAAGGCCCACAAACTGTAGAGTAGTATGTGAGACAATAACAACTGTCTGTGTACAAAGGCTCGATTGTGTGTGTGTTATGTGTGTGTGTGGCGACTGCAATAGATAAGATGTGCATAAATAGCAATCGTGTTTCTCATAAACTTTGTTTGTCTTTGTGAGAGAGTTGAATGCAAAATGGTGTCTGGCATAGTATAAAATTTTGTCTTATCAAAGGATAAGCACAAAAAAGAAGTTGGAAAAAAACTAAAGGAGGGTTCAACCTAAAGTCAAGAAGAGTCAGGGGGTTAAGTGATGGGGTTCAACTAAAGGTCAGAAAAGTCCCATCCTTTGACTGGCTGAGAATCAGTCCCTGCAGGTAGGGAGAAAGGGAGATAAGACAGTGACATTTGATTGGGTGGTTCATGGCCAATCTTTACTGAGTAAAAGGAAGGCTGAATGTAACAATGGACAGGTCTTCTTCTTGGAAGGGTCCTTGGGTTTGCACAATAAACTCTGCTGTATTTGAAAGACACTCATCTCATCTCATCATCATCTCACGACATCCTTTTCAGATCACATTGATAACCTGCATGACATCACCTTGGCCTCCAGTTCTACTGTATGGAACCTTGGACTAATCTTTGATCAGGAAATGTCCTTTTTATCTCATACTAGACAAGTCTCTAAGACAACTTTTTTCCATCTACGTCAGAAAATCAGAGACATCCTGTCTAAAAAGGAAACTGAAAAGTTAATTCACACATTTGTTACCTCTAGACTGGACTACTGTAACTCTCTACTATCGGGGTGTTCCAGTAACTCCGTCAAAAACCTTCAGTTAATCCCAAATGCTGCAGCATGAGTACTGACAGGAAGTAGGACCAGAGATCATATTTCTCCTGTATTTGCTGCTCTTCATTGGCTTCCTGTAAAATCTAGAATTGAATTCAAAATCCTCCTGCTTGCCTATAAAACCCTTAATGATCAGGCTCCATCATATCTTAAGGAGCTCATAGTTCCTTATTATCCTAATAGATCACTTCAATCACAAACTGCTGGTTTACTTGTGGTTCCTAGAGTCTCTAAGACCAGAATGGGAGGTAGAGCCTTCAGTTATCAGGCTCCTCTCTTATGGAACCAGCTCCCAGTTTGGGTCTGGGAGGTAGACACGCTTTCAACATTTAAGGTTAGACTAGAAACTTTCCTTTATGATAAAGGCTATAGTTACGGACGGTTCAGGTGGGACATGGACCCGCCTGAACCATCCTTTAGTTAAGCTGCTATAGGATTAGACTGCTGGGGGACTCTGACAATACACTGCACCTCTTTTCTCTGTCTCTCCCTCATACTTCATGTCTTTACATCAATATATTACATATTATTAACACTTGTCTGTTCTCTCTCGCAGTTATTCCACCCCACCCCTTTCACTTTTTCATGTAGCTTGGATCCAGATGGTGACATCATCATCATCATAATTATTATTATTACTATTAATGATAATTACCACCTATCACCCTGATCACCCTGAGTCAGGTTCTGCTGCAGGGTCCTTCCTGTTAGAAGGACATTTTTTCTCCATTGTCAGCAAGCGCTTGCTCATTGCAGAAATGTTGGGTTTCTCTATTTCAGGTGCCTTGAGATTAATCTTTTTTATCATCTGGTGGATTGTCTGTATTTAAATTAGATATATTTATCCCTCAGGATAAATATATTTATATTTATATATATTTATCCCCCAGGATAAATATATAGAATGTTGTGGGAACTTAAATCTGTTTACACACTCACATAATGGGGACTTGTCAACCTTATGGGGACAAAAAACAGGATGCCATAATGTAAAAAAAAAAAAATAATAATAAAATATTAAGGTTAAAACTGAAGATTAAGGTGATTTAAGGTTTGGTTAAGGTTAGGGTCAGGTTTAGATAAAGGTTAGACAAGTAGTATCAACAACTGAGATCTCTAGTGTTTCCAGGAAAGTCTCTAAGAAATTAATGCAAGTCAGTGAAATGTACCCTGACGTTATGGAAACCAGACCTGTATGTGTGTGTGTGTGTGTACGTTTTCCTTTTGTATATAACCTATTATATCTATATTAAATCTATGTTTTGATTTGTTTATGTTGCCAAACAGATACATTTCCCCTTGTTAGACAAATAAAGATATTCTGTTCTATTCTATTCTATGTGTGTGTGGGTGGGTGGAAGGGGGTGAAGACTAAAGAGACATAAACTAGACCTAATCACACACACACGCAGACAGACAAACTCACACATGCGATCAACAGAACGATCAATGAAATTATTACAATTGGTCATGTTTAGACAGGACCTCCTGTCTGTGAGGAGACAGACATATAACCGTCTTTCTGTCTGTGTGTCAATGTGGGTGATTTCATCACATAATTTGGGATCCCATCCAGGTAATATAATTAACTAACTGAAAGCCACTTTTCAACAAGTCGTCCAGAACAACATTGGTAGATATTTAAAATACATAGACCTCTGGCCTCTCTTAGCTTCATGCGCATTATCAATCAGATTCAACCTGGCCAGCTGTAGTCACGCCCAATTGTTCCAGACCTTACGTCCCATTTTTTTCTGTGACGAAGGAATGGTCAGTACATGACACATTTCCACATGTCCTCCTTTTGTGTGTTTTTTTTTTCAGTAGACACTAAGGAAATAGCAAAACAATATCACACGTCAGTGATAACGCACCTGTCGAGCATCTCGCCTGTAATTTTTTCCCCCCTGCCTATACGCGCCTAGAAATTAAATGGCTTTTCTAAACATAGTCTTGACCAATTTTTTTTTTCTTTCTTTTCTTTTTTTTTTTTTTTTTTTTTTTTACCAGTGATCGATTAGTGAGTGATTTCTGGTGGTAATAGACATGAAAAATGTAATGTTGTGTATCTGTGGACTCGAGCTAAACACACCTAAAAAGGCAGAAGTATGTTAACATCTCAAACCTGTGATCCATGTGATTTCTACCTGTGATAACGAGATACAAATGTTTCAATGTACAATTGTTTCAAATCATTACACCCACATCGAATGTGATCCATTGAGGAGGATGGTTATGGGCTGCTGTGCACTTTTGATTATCAGCTCCCGAGATTTTAAAGGGTCATATTTTTAGAGGAAAACACGGAGGTGTGGCCATGCGGTGTGAAGTAGATATTGCGCCGAATTCCTGTAGGCCAAATCAAATACCAAGATGTCTTTGGAGTGGGATGTCAAATTTGGTAGGATGTGGGCGCCTTTATTTAAAAAAAAAAAAAAAAAAAAAAAAAAAAGTCTGTTCTAACATCATTAACAATTCCCTTAAAATGATTTTATTGTTCTTTCAGCTTTCATTATTTGCGCAATCTTTGGTGTGTTTGGTAAGTAGGACTGATTTTTATTAATATTATTACCACTGGTTGTTTTTTGACACTTTAACGTAAAAAGGCTGGGAGCTTTTATTTTATTTTATTTTTATTATTATTATTGTTGTTGTTTAACAAGATGTCATGTCTAAACAGCGGATTATGTACATTTATGTACATGCTCTACACTTTCTCTTCTCTCTCTCTCTCTCTCTCTCACACACACACACACACACACACACACACACACATAAACATACAAAAAGATAAGCCTAAGATAAGCGGAGTGAAACTTCTTTTTGGGTTCTTTTGTTTATTTTTTTTTTTACGGTTGGAGGAAAACTATCATTCATGACTTCCCATTTAAACAACGGCTTTGATTTTATCATGTTGACTTGAGTGTGAACCGCAGTAACACACAGGATCACAAGGATGGGGATGCAGAGGAGGCAACGACTCTCAAAGCACTTTTCTCTTTATTGATTTGATTATTTGATTGCGACAGTAGCTAGGAAGCATCTCTCTAAACCATAATGTGGGAATACTGACGTGACCTGGGAGTGTACTGGACCCTGGGGTCTCGTGCAAGCGCATTGACTCGTGATATAAACTGATACGCCTAGTTAATTTGGCTTCTGAGGACAACCGTGACTAGAAAGGTCACATTTAGGCTCCAGCTATTCACCATGGGACTCTTGCTTTTGATTTTGTTCACAGGCTCTGCCGCGGTCGCAAACGCTGCAACAACCTACAGGTGAGTGGTCCCGTTTATTACACTGTACTTGCGCGTATGGCTACGTGACCTGACCCTCAGTGGCGGTTCTAGGACTTTTTAGTGGGTTGGCCAACGGCGCTCTTAAGAAGGTGATCAAAAAAAAGTATTTCCATTCTCAATCTCATGTCAGCAGTTACAAAATTGATTGTCTTATTGAATACCAGACAGGTTTTTGAATATTTTATAAAACTGCTTCAGCTCATCGCTCATGGCTCAAGCTCATGGTTAAAGCTCATGGAGCTCATGGTTAAAGTAGTTAGTTACCTGAGTGACATAAATGTGTTTGCTTTATTAATTCATGTTTATTATAATGTTGTCTTAAGGCATCTAAGGAATTGAAAGAGCCCAACTGCCAACAGGTCCAACATATATAGACAAACAATTACTCATACTCATACTCACATTCACACCTAGAGACACTACCTACCTAACCTGTATGTCTTTGGACTGCTTATTAGACCTCAGACTTCTGCTACAACTCTGGTTCCTGTCAACTCATTCATTGTTCTCTGTTGTTACTGCATCATCAACAACAACGAGCATGCAGCATCAACCACCTACTGCTCAACAGCATCAATAGGTTATTCATTATTCAACCCAATATATACCTTAATTTGGTCATTTGGTAAAATAAACAAATAAAATCTCAGTATCAGTATCAGAATCAGATTCACCACATCAGGGTGGGGTGACAAACTGACATTTAGTGACTGGAGAATGGCCAATTTCCTCCACTCTCGCAACAAGAGTCTATTATTTGATGACTCCTTCTGACAACTGTTGTTGTACTTATCTCCTGCAAACAAACACACACAAACAAAATCTGGTTTCCATGACTTCACATGACATTTCATTGAATGACATTTGTCTCCTGGAGAACCTTTCTTATTACAACTACTACTACTTGGCTGACCCTAACCTAAATCTGTAATACATTAAAATGCAGAGTAATGGTGGAAATGTGTGTATGTAGTAGTAAACACTATACATATTACCACTGTGAGTTCCAACTGTTAAAAATGTTTTTACACATGTCCAATAGAGGGCAGTATTACAAAGGACAAGACTGCACAGCAATACATTGATATGACATAAGGTTGCATGTTATATATGATTTCTTTTTATGTATTTAATGTGATTTCTGGTTTTTCCTCCTATGTTTTTTAGACACACCAATACAGGACAAAAGCATGAAAGTCGCAAGGTTAAACCTCAACCAGGGGTAGGGTTGCCATGCCGTGGAGACCACCCTGAACACTCTATATCAGGTAATGACCACACATTTATGTGATATAAACGATTGTTCAGTAAATGAGAAAGGAGCACAATAGAAACACAAAGTTTAGAGTATTTCAAATCGGTCCTCCTTAGTCATCACTGAAAATCACACTGAGGAAGTAAATGATGAGGATTGCACCAGTGCTTCTGAAACAATTGTAACTCAATTTAATTTGTGACTCAAAAGATATATACAATGAGGTATCACGGAGGCTAAGATTAGTCTGACCTGTTAACCAATACTGTGGCTTATTAATTACATGATAAAGTCACAATGTTGGTAAAGTCGTCATCAAATTCAAGCAGGTGAAAATAACCAATGTACAGAATCACTGAAAGCATCTTTGTGTTGTTGCTAAATGGTTTGGAAATACTTTTGACAATAGACATCGACTGACAAATCCTTTGTGGAACTTCATGAATGTTACAAATAGACTTAAAAACAGACTAAAAAACATAGTATTAGACAGCTGAACTCTGATGAACAGGCTCATTGGTATTTAAGCCAATAAGTTCTAGTCACAGTATCCACGTCACTGCCCCAGCTTCATTCCTCTACTGTCTGTGTATCTCAACAAATCCAGACACAATCGGCTAGTTTAGGTTAACAAGACGTTTTCATATTCACAACTACTGGCTATATATGTTTTGTTTTTGTGTTTGTTCTCATGTATATATGTTTAAGGTTCAAATGCGATACTTTGTCATGTGTAGGCAAAAAGTGACTAATACTAATCTTTTCCGCAGCAGACTGTCAGCTGCAGTGTGGTCCAGAAGGCAACAAGACGACTCTGATGAGGATTTCCAGTCATCACCAGTGCTGCGGTCATGAGCAGTTTGATACTAAGACTCAGTGCTGCCTCTGGAATGATGAAATTCCAAAGATACATCCCATCAATTCCACAGAATGTACAAATGTATCAGGTATGTAACTGAGTTTGTGTGATTAATTTATTGTTTTTTGTTAATAATCAAACTACTGTGAAGAGGTAAAGAAACATAAAAATTGGGGATCTGAAGAATGAAAGTCAGAATACACTGATGAGTCTGTATGTCAAATATTTGCACTAAAGTGAAGAGAGTTTATTAAGCTCAAGTTGGGTGAGGCACAAGTTCTGCATGTGTGATCTCACCTTTGAAACATGGAGTAGGCAGGAGGATGATCTGAGGGTGTTTTCCTAATAACAGAGTTGGTGATCTTTATAAAATCTGTGAGATTTTAAACCAAGATGACACTCACAGCACACCGTACAAGTTTTTATATTTCAGTGGAACAAAGCAATATCTGAAATAAGTATGTATAAGGTTTAAATGAGATACTTTGTCATGTGTAAGCAAGAAGTGATGCAATTACTGATGCTGATCTTTTCCACAGCAAACAATCAGCTGCAGTGTGGTCCAGAAGACAACAAGACGACTCTGACCAGGATTTCCAGTCATCATCAGTGTTGTGGTCAAGAGCAGTTTGACACTGAGACTCAGTGCTGCCTCTGGATTGATGAAATTTCCAAGATACATCCCATCAATTCCACAGAATGTGCAAACGTATCAGGTATGTAACTGAGATTGTGATATTGTGTGTTATTTTATTTGTTTTGCGTTAAAGGTGACAGAGAATCAAAAACCATTTTTACTTCATCTTTGTTGGAGAACGGCAGACTGCTCACATTCCAGAACATGGTCTAAAGTGCTAGAAATACTGAAAATAGTTTTTCATAGAAATTTCTCTTTTAGAAATGTTCTCTGGAAAATGGGCAGATTTCCAAAATGGTCGTTCATGACGTAAAATGTATCTCACCACTCCCAACTCTGATTCCATTGCATCCCCTTTGAAGGAGATTAGCTGTAAAAAGATGGTCTGTCCATGTTCCGACACTGGTGAAGTTCCATTCATTTGAATGACAGTAAAGGCAGCCAATCAGTGTCAAGTGCTTGCATTTCATAATGAGGTCATCAGATAAACCTGAAAAGATGCCATATAGGTGGAAAAAAATCCTCATTTAAAATTCCCACTGTAAAATATTTTTCTGAGAGAGGTTTTTATGAAGCTTCTGAGGCGTTACACATCCAACCAACATTTTACTGTGGATATGTCACATCACAGAACAAGGATCAAAACCCCATTCAACCATTCTCTGTCGGCTTTAATAATCAAACTACTGTGCAGAGGTAAAGAAACACAAAAACTGGAGATCTGAGGAAAGTCAGATTACACTGATAAGCCTACATGTTAAATATTTGCACTAAAGTGAAGAGAGTTTATAAAGCTCAAGTAGGGTGAGGCACAAGTTATACATGTTTGATCTCACCTCGGAAACATGGAGTAGGCAGGAGGATGATCTGAGGGTGTTTTCCTGATAACAGAGTTGGTGATCTTCATAAAATCTGTGAGATTTTAAACCAAGATGACACTCGCAGCACACTGTACAAGGTTTTATACTTCAGTGGAACAAAGCAATATCTGAAATAAGTATGTATAAGGTTTAAATGAGATACTTTGTCATGTGTAAGCAAGAAGGGATATAGTTACTGATGCTGATCTTTTCCACAGCAAACAATCAGCTGCAGTGTGGTCGAGAAGACAACAAGACGACTCTGACCAGGATTTCCAGTCATCATCAGTGTTGTGGTCAAGAGCAGTTTGACACTAAGACTCAGTGCTGCCTCTGGATTGATGAAATTTCCAAGATACATCCCATCAATTCCACAGAATGTGCAAACATATTAGGTATGTAACTGAGATTGTGCGATTATTTTATTGTTTTACGTTAAAGGTGACAGAGAATCAAAAACCGTTTTTACTTCATCTTTGTTGGAGAACGGCAGACCGCTCGCATTCCGGAACATGCTCTAAGTGCTAAAAATACTGAACAATGGGTTTTCAGAGAAATTTCTCTTTTAGAAATGTCCTCTGGAAAATGGGTAGATTTCCAAAATGGTCATTTGTGACGTAAATGTATCTCATATGTCACATCACAGAACAAGGATACAAGGATAGAACAAAACCTCATTCTTTTCCACAGCAGGCAATCAGCTGCAGTGTGGTCCAGAAGACAACAAGATTACTCTGACCAGGATTACCAATCATCATCAGTGTTGTGGTCATGAGCAGTTTGACACTGAGACTCAGTGCTGCCGTTGGATTGATGAAATTTCCAGGATATATCCCATCAATTCCACAGAATGTGCAAATAAAACAGGTATGTCACATTATGTGATCTTTATTTTTTGTTTACTTGATAGAAACTTGTGTATGCAGGTTCAGTCACCCACCAGTGTGCCTGAGTTTGTGTCCATGCAAGTTCTTGTAATTTCCCACATCCACTTAAAATTCTTTTTTCTTCTTAAATCTACAGATGTACACCCACAGGTAAGCAAGGGACTTTTTTTATCAGTCTGTCAGTTATTTATCTACCAGTGATCAGCAGCACCACAACATGCATACTCAAAACATCACAAGCAGTCACTGATGAGATAGTGAAAAACAGGACCAGAACAGTGACATAGAGAAATTTAAAATGTTTTTGTATATTTTTTAATTCCTTTTTAGAAATCTACAACTCAGCCGAACTGGTGAGTCTTCGGTTTTTAATACAGTGTCATGTTGAGACCAACACAATGTTATGTCTTGATCTGCCTTGATCTGACAATCTTAATCTGTCTTTGTTGATCCACTGCTGTGTTTTCTTGGTACTTGACCATTAACTTTAGATGAGTAGAGTAGTGTGACACCATTGGCACAAAGGTGTGCTGTCTATCTGTGTACTTGTGTGTCTTTGTGTCTCCTGTATTTTCCTTTCTGTTTGATTACCTCACACTGCCTTAATGTGCTGCACCTGTATTTTCTCTGTATTCTCTCCTCATTGTGTGTAAACATACTTACTCCTAAGTTTCACATATCTGTTTTCATAAGTTTTCAGTAAGACTTTGGTTTCTGGGCTTTGGTTTATTGTTTTTGGATGTCCCATTATGTGCCCTGGGTGTTTCTTGGTTTCTTTAATTGTTTTTAGTTCTCGATTGTTTACGTTTAAAATCTTTTCACATCCACAGCACTGATCCTCACACAAGTCTCTGTGGGACAACATGTTACAACCCAAATAAATTACGGTGCTGTGAACTAAACCAGACAACACCACAAGGTATGACATTGGCTTCACTACATCTGTGACATCATCGGTTGTTTTCTGATGATGCTTTTCTCAATGACATGAAGATAATGTCGGATGACATTTAAGTGATGCTTTGATGATATGTAGCAGGTGTGCTCAAAAACCATAAATAACAAAAGAATCAGGTCACAAGGATTTGATAATGCATTGATTCAATTATCTCCTAAAAGATGGGGATCAATGTGGTGCTGCATCACAACCTGAACATTAGTTCCACCATGAATATACTGCGTGTCCCCTTTTTATATTCTTCCTACACCCATGATAAATAGCACAGAATATTCCTTTTATAAAAACATATTCTAAATGACATCAAAAATTAAACTATGAACTCAAACTGTATAATTTCCTGTGATGGCAGCTACTGTGAAAGAAAATGTTTGGAAAACATCACAGCACATTCTAGTCTTGGGTGGATTTACACTGTCTGAGATGAGTGGAAAATTGTTGGAGTTGGATGCTATGCAGAGAATCCAGACAGTGAAACATGTCTGGTATTGAAGTGGATCATTTCAAGTTTAACCAGACTGAGATCAAAGACATGGGTGTAGTCTGTGAGAGAAAAGGAAAAAGAGTGTGAAATTTGCAGTGGGCAACTGGAAAATACTTTTGTGCTGACCTTTTGAGTTGTTCTGGTTTTGGTTTTCCAGCTTTTCCACTGAGACAAAGGTCAAGGAAAGACTGTGAGATGGGGACAGTCTCAGACAAAACTTTTTTTCTCTTATCAAGAAGATGTTTTCCCTAATATTTGGGACAGTTTAAATTGTCTGAATTGATAGAGGAGAATGAAAAGCCGGAAATCCTTAAGGGTTTTGAGGAGTGGCATTTAACACACACCAGTGTGCCAGATTTTTTTATATGAAGGTTATGCACAATCTCCTATTTGAGAAAACAAAAAGAAACAAAGAGAAAATCTACACCACAAGTCCTGTGACTCATCTTTACCAGCAATCACTTAGTTTTACAATATCAGTGTTAATACAACAAGGCTCTGCCAGTAGCTGTAAATTCTTCACTTCTTGTCTATCCACACATCCTGTTTAGGTCATCATGGTCATGTCTCCTCACTGTACAACCCAGACACCCAAATCTGCTGTGATGGCTGTGTCTCTGAGAGGAAATTTTGCACAGATCAAGTAATGTCTGAAAGATATTTATGTTCTTGTAAACACTGACAATCTGTTTAAAATTTGAACCAGACCTGTGACTTTTGTATTCTTGGAATTAGTTCCCTCCTGTGTGTGTGAGAGAGAGAACTTCAAACAGAAATGTCTTTTGCCTTAATATGTCGCATTTATTTAAGTAATAATTGTACATTTATGGAGTCTGAGAACTAAGCATTTCTATATAAAAGCTATAAAAAAAAAAACTATGTATTTAACGAAAACATTTCTATGGACGACAGCTGTAAAAACAGAAAAAGAAAAAAGAAAAAGAAAGAAAAAAGCTTTTGACCTCAGAGCTCCACCCATTGTTTAATAAGTGTGAGAGTCCTAGATCTACAGGATAGAAAGTCCTGTTAGCATTACCGTTGTTAACATCAACGCTAAATGAATATGCAAGAAAGGATTATATTAAAATGACCTGGTAAGACTTAACTTAACATTATTTGGAGAAAAAAAATATGTGTGTGTGTGTGTGTGTGTGTGTGTGTGTGTGTCTGACCTGTATATATTTTTTGGGGGAAAAAACAAACAACAGTATTAATTGTCTCATATGTGCATGTGTCTGTGCCTGCTTGTATATGTACTGCTTTACGCTTAACTGTGTTTATTGTTCTCTCTCACCAGAGAACAATATTCATTATAAACCAGCTAATGGAGATATTTCCTCTTCTCAGTTGGCTCATGGCTCACCGACAGCACACTATTGTGGCTTAGGAATCTACTTCCCTCAAACTGAGATCTGCTGCAATGGGCACAGTGTGTGTGTGTGTGTGTGTGTGTGTGTGTGTGTGTGTGTGTGTGGCTGTGTGCGTGAGAGAGACAAAGTTCTCATTTAGTTACACCCAGTCTCAGAGACACACAAATATGCATGCAGCTGCTGTTACGAATTGTTTCTACGTCTAGTCGCTTCCAAACTTGCTATGGAATCATGCCATGGAATGTCTATGTGCCGCGCACACTTGAATAATGCTATTTTTGGGGGTTAGCAAAGTAAATGGCTACATTTTTAAGCACTTTTGCAAGCATAAAAAAACAAGCATATGAATATTTTTATAGACAGACAAGATTAGAGCCAAACACTTTTAGTGGGAATTCATTTGATTTCCTTCTGGTAGCTTTATTATTATTATTATTATTATTATTATTATTTCTTTTATTATTTTACACTTTTGGCAACATGGTGGACAGAATTTCTATTTTTTTTCCCCCTTTTTTTTTTTTTTTTTTTTTTTTTTTTTTTTGTCTTCAGGTCGTTTGTCTTCACATTGCGTTTGCAAAGGCTGTTGAAGTTAATACCATCTTAATGCACTGATGCAATCTCAGTCTCAAATGTTTGTTTTGATTTTCTCTTTCACCCTTTGACTCATCGCGTTCATGTTGAGATTGATTTAACTGTTTGCAGCATCTTATCATGTCGTGATAGAGAAAGACGTCTCCAGGCTGTCATCTGTTTTATAGTGCTCGTGAAGTCCGACTCTGTGCAATTTATTTTTGTGTGCATCTGGCACATTCACTTGGACTTTGAACGTGAATTCATTAGAGTTTGGTCGGCAGACGTCAAAGGTCAAGCTTGTGTGTTAATAACAACAACCTCTGATAAACTTATTCACCTGATTTGACTTTTAACAATCGGCTCCGTTTCTCCATCCAGGCATTCTAAAGGACAACACATACATTGCTGTGGGATTCATGCATACAATGTTAAAGACCCACACATGAAGTGCTGTGCCGGAAGATTGTACAATCTGACATCCTTGAACAACCACTGGCACCATAGGCATGAAGCCCAGTGCTGTGGATCCATTCTGCAAGAGCCAGGGGTATGTTTTATAGATAATAATGTTGATGGCAGTTCTCACGCTGCTCGGTCTAGTGTTTGCACCTATTTGTAAATGCACTCATGGTGTTAAAAGTTCCTATGACAAGCAAGCCAAGGAAATATGGAATTCAGCCAGTTTTCTCCGTCAGAGACAGGCTGAATGATATGTTTGAGTAGCTATACCTTATGTAAACACCAGCGGAACATGAGGAAACACAGCCAGCTAAAATAATCCAACATCTGTCATCATCATTTGTGCATACATGTTTTTTTTCAGAGTTGTGAAAGCCGGTACTAGCCAATACAATAATTGGTGCGAGTGCCAGTTGTGACTAACGTGTCAGTGCCAGTTGTGACTGTAATGTGTGTGATGTTAGTCGTGTTGTAGGTGCATTTTGTATAGACAGAGAAAGCATGCGAATTTTTTGCAAACATAACAAGATAACAAAATAGTCCTATGCTTTAAATGAACAGTTTTACTGTACCTCTCATATGTCCTGGAGACACATCTGCTGTTAGTGACATTAATGTCATTTTCTTCTCTTTAAAACTAGTACGTGTGCTGCACGAGTGAGAAAATGCAGATGCTCTACTCCCACAAGAAAGGGTTCAACTGCTGTGGCAGCAGCTATTGTAACACCTCGTGCTCTTCTAGGAAGCTGCACCGACATCATGCCAAGATTAAGCGTAAGTTGCCCCACTCTGCTATTGATTTTTATCTTTTTAACTTGAGACACGCACCATTTGGTTCGGTAGCAGTAATACCGTGTACCGCAATTTTCCTTTTCAGATTCCAGATTTCAAGCATTGTCCAATGTAAATGTAACAGTTCTGTGTAAAGAAGGTGAGATATCAGTTTATATTTGTATTTGTTTATTTATGTATTTATTATCTTAACAACAAATACTGTTTGACTTCATGTGGACTTGAAAAATTATTATTTTTTTGTGAATATTCTTGTGTAGTCAAAGTGGGAACAGTGGAAAGCGTGTCTTCACACAGCACTGTTTTTCGGAGTGTGCTGAAAATCCATGGAATCAACGGCACTGTGGTTTCTCTGCCTTCGCCTTACATCCTGAACATGACCGCTCACTCCCCCAAACTGACCCCCGGCAGGACATATATCTTCACGATGTTAATATTTTCATCGATTTCAACCATGAGACTCCGCTTGAATTAATCCATTTCATTCTTTCTAAGTGTTCCTTGATCAATGATCCTTAGATCACTGCCAGTTTTTTTTTTTTTTTTTTTTTTTGAAACGTAATTAATCAACTTCATCAACTACATTTCTTCACTAGCGTATAACTTGTTTAGCTACATTGCACGTTACATTCTATTTATTAGTCTGTACATTTCACTGAAAGGTGAACTGGAACACCTTCCCAACTCCCTAAAGGCACAACTGCATCAGGGACAGCTAAACTATTTCATTACGAGTGGACTTGAGAACCTACATGTGTTTCTGTGTGAGCATGAATGTAGTACTGCTTTTTTTCCCACCATTATTAAGCATACACACACTGCTACTATGAGCTGGCCCCAACCACACACTGTTTCAGGTCATTAGACACCGCAAAAGTTAAAAAAATAGATAGTTTATCGTTATCTCATTCCAAACTGACAATGGATGGCACTGGTAAGTTGCAGAAAGTAAAGTAAAGTTTCTGTAACTTTCCAGAAATACCCATGCCATATAGTGTTTAGCTGTGAGTGTATGTATAATGAGAGGAGCCAGCATTTGTACTTTCTACCTCTCTTTTGAAACACAATGTCTGTATCCTCAGGCATTCATAGACACTGTCTATGAATGTGTTTTTGAGCCAAAATGGTTTCCCAGTGTGGTTGGATAGCAGAAGTCCTCCAAGAAAAACATCAGGCGAACAACCAGATGATTCAGTAGAGAAGCGTTACTATGATTATTCAAGGTGCACTACTAATTCTGTACTGTAACAGTTCCCAACATGGTGTATGGTGAATTATATTGTATGAGGATTATTATATGGGCAAAAGCTGCAGCTGTATTATCTGCACGATTAGTTAAAGAATCTTAAAATGTAGCGAATGTCAGATAAGCTAACCAGCTGTGTTTCGTGCTACTTTGATTCTTCGTAATTGACACTCATACAATCAAATGTTTACATGTAAATGATAATTGCTCATGTTATGATTAGCTCATGTCAAGCTATTATCAAACAATTTATCAGGGATATGAATATGCACAGGGCTCAAACTCCCCTTAAGTTTCACATATGGTGCAATGAATCTATATTTCTTCATATCAAGTTCTTAATTGCATTCCCGCTGCAGTAATTTTTCAGGGAAGTATGACTTCATATATACTCATGTATATTTTCATATATATTCATATATTATTCATATATTATATTTTGTTTTATATTTCTCGTTCATACAGCTCTATCCTTGAACAATATGAATTTAAGCTAAAAATTTGTTATAATTTTCATTTTACCATGAGTATTTTCTAGACAACCAGCAAGCTTGTATACAAATGTTACACTGCATGTTTATTTCTAATGTGTTCAATAAATATAAACCAACTTCAGCAATGTTTAAATATCAATAAATGAATTCAGTCAGTTAAACCAATTGTGTTTCATCTTATTTCACTTCAGTTTGGGCTCATTCATGACTTCATTTTTGTACAGTGGCCAAGTGAAATGTTTGGAGAATTTAGTTTTGCTGTTTTGTTCTCCATTTCAAAAGCAGTTTCCACAGTCATAGCACTGACTAAATTCACAGGACTTTTTCAAGACCCATTTTTGGAAATATCAGTGAGCGAGCGCATGACCTCATCATGCACATGTCGCATATTTTTTGCTATTGATGACAGAGACAGTGTAGAGACAGGAAAGGAAAACACACACATGGAGATTTGAACTCACAAACAGTTGCATGGCAACACTAATGTGGTACGCCATAACCATTCATCTACGCAGGCGTTCCCTGGGTGTGATATTTAACAGCGTGAGCATCAGCATTATGACCAAACACTTGGTAGCTGTAATGCACATGGGACAATTATCATTCACCGTCTCCTCTGCCGCTTGTTAACTTGCTCAGCATTTGAGTTGCTGTTATCTAGTGAGTCTCTGCGTCATGGTCACATCTCTCCAGGTCTCTGGTGTGTGTGAGAGAGAAGACATTTGACGCCACCTGTTGGTTTAGACCCCCGGGTGTCTGGACCCCGAATGTAAGACGACTCATCTTTTTCGGACTTTTTTCTAAAGAAAGAATACCGCCTTGTATTCGGGTAAACGTGGTAATCCCCAACCATCATCCAGAGAACCTCAAACTTCCATTACCTCAGCGTAACGGGAGCTTGAATGAGTTGATTTTACGCCGTACACAGTGTCAAGCAGGGAGATGTAATAATGATTTTGGTAACACTGTGAATTACAAGAATACTAATTAACTCATATGCATTCAAAGCTACATTATATAACCCACATACCACAAAACTTACTAATACTTTTTAAAGTCCCTGTTTATTTTTTAGTAACCAACACATCTATTTTTTTGAGGTTGGTGTCAAAAATATTTCAATGATATCCAGATGTATGTGGTGCACTGATTACTTGCGTAACTAAAGTAAATCCATGACGTGTCTCCCACAGTGCTAAATGTTTGATTTTTAAACAGAGACAGTACACAAAAAAAGGGATGAATCATTTTCTGTAATACTGACAGTTCAAGGGACAGGAAGGAAATCGGTATTAAAACGTAATTCATATGAAACAAGCCACTCACTTTTGGCTCTTGAATAATTTGCTTTCATTCCACATATTGACCCATTTACAACGGGACACGTTGTGAAAGCGCAATTATTGGCTTCTAGGGAAACAAAATATTTATCATACAGTTATGGTAAATGGCAAATGAGCACATACCCATTCACAACAAAGTCACACAGCACCTCTATACTCTATATTTTTTCTGTCACATTTGCACGTCCATGGAACAGCCATTGAGGACAATTTGAGGTTCAGCATCTTGCCCAAGGTGCAAATACTTGGTGACTCCCATATTTTGCATTATATTTATTTTATATTACATTTACCTTCTGACGTCTGGAGCAGTTTGCCACAAAGCCTTAATTATGTTTATCTGATATAAATGACTGTGAAATGACTATTTGGTCCCATTCCACTTATTCATCTATTTACAATGGGCAACCCTGATATGATTCTAAAAGGAATGTCCCCACACCCTTGTTGACAGCATTTAGGGAAGCACAGACATTTCTTCTATGCCATTACGGGCTAAATTTACAGCTCAATTGTTAGGAAAAAAATCTTAAAATTCTTGAGCTCTTTGTCACGTAGCTGATATATAAAGGTCAAGTTCAAGTTCATTACCGTAAAGCTGCAAATAAGAGCCGGGGGGGGAGGGTTATTTTCCTGAATGAATGTATTATTTTCCTAAATGAATGAATGAATTAATACTTTATTAATCCCAATGGGATTAAGGCATCCAGTAGTCTACACAAAAAAAAACCACAGACAATAGCTGTGTGCGTGCATCAGGGAGAGAGAGGCTGTGTGTGTGTTTTGACAGAGAGAGAGCAGCTCCCTGTTAGGCTGTTGTTGATGTTGGGCTTCCTTTCGTCAAAGTCAACAATGAGTTCTTTGGTTTGGGATGTGTTGAGGATTAGGTTATTGTCTTGGCAATACCTCACCAGTTGATCTACTTCATTCTGGTAGTAGACAGATTCATCCCCATAAGAGATGAGGCCTACCACAGTGGTATCATCTGCGAAGTTTTAACAGAGCCCTGGGTGGTGATACATGATTATAGATTAACACATTGTTTCTCACTGGACAGAAAGTTCAACATCCAGTCCAACATTAACACTTGTTACCAGAAGAGAGACTGACAAGAATAATGGTGTTCATTTGAGAATGAAATGTGCGCATAGTGACATTATATCATCAACTCCTCTATTACCCTAAAGGCAAATTGGTGAGACCAGAGGCCTGTACTACGAAACAGGATTTGTTCTTATCGCGGTAACTTCAGGATTAACTTGGGGTTTTCCATCCTACGAAGGTGGTTCTTACCGGGGTACATCTCCATGGTAACTGATACTGAACGGCTAATCTGCTCCGGAGCAGGTTATGTTCCAGATCATAGATCGGTGCCTATAAAATCCCCGCCCTGCAACCAATCAATTCTCTTGAAAATGTCTTGTCCTTTTATTGAAGATCTGTGGAGCTCGGTGCCGGATTGAGAGAGGGTCTCTAAAGGGAAGACGAGGGTTTTTAGAGACAGGCAAGATTATTTATTGGAGCGTGTCACTTATATATCTGTGATCTCCTCAAACCGCACATTGCCAGTGACACAGTCGAGCACTGATTGTCCCTCAGACAGTAGCAATGCGCTGTGTTATTAACTCCTACGATAATTAACTAGGATATTAAATAATTGTATTTTATTATTGACATATTGTACAAATGTTCCTATTTGGAGCTGCAGGGTCCACCTTCATTAACTGAGCTTGTCATCCTAAATCAGAGACTGATTGACGCAATGAAACTGTACTTTAAAGTTCTACCACAAAACATGTCAAATCAAACTACAGAATTTCCTTGAAGTAATATAAGGACTAACTTGACACAGTGATATTAAGGGTGGAGCTCAAAGAAAACGAATCAGTATTGAGTAATCAAAGACTACAAACCCAACTCACAGAACTGTGACAGTGATACCACCTATACCAGACAGACTGAATGCCTTCTTTGCACGATTTGAAGTACAAAACAAAGAATGACAGTTTGAAAATTTCAGGTGTGAAACTGTGATTATATTTGTTCCTACATGATCTATAAAACCTGTCATTTAGCAATTTAGTTATTTAATGTATTAGATGTATGTACCACTTACACTATATGTGTCCTCTAACTGAGCTTTGCCATTTTGTTTCTCTGTATACTTGCATGTGCTAGAGATGACAATAAAGTTTACTCCGACTTTGACAGACACACTTGACTGCTCTATTCTAGTCTGCTTATGTTAATCAGAACAACTCAGGCAGAGCAGGAGTGCATATGTTTGTGGCGTGTCATAAAAGAACAGTAAACGTGGATTATTGAGCGGGTGATAAGCAGTAGCCAAACAACAATGATTAAAGCCACCTGCAGACTCCGAAGAAGAATGGTCACCAGGCTTAGGGTTAGAAAGTTGAAAGTAGAATCCATTCAAAAGAGAACTGCATAGATAAACAAAATAATTCAAGAAGAACTACTGGACGATTAGCTGTCTTTGTTTGTACTGTTTTGTATTGAATTATTTAATAGCTCTCAAAGAGGAAAATCCATCTGCAGTTGAGTGACAATGAAGAAAGATTTCTCATGCCGCTGCCCAGCCCTCATTCCCACCAGGGAAACAGCGTGTTTCTATCTGCTCGGCGTGCTCATTGCTCTTTACATGCTGGCCGGTGCTGCCATATTTTCTTCCTTGGAGAGACCAGCAGAGTTACAGGCCCATCAGCTGTGGGAAAGAAGGCTAAAGGACTTCAGTCACGAGCATAACATTAGTTGTGAAAACCTCAAACATCTGTTGCATTTCTACGAAGAAGCCAGGACAGCTGGTATTCGGACGGAGCGAGGTAGAGCCCTGTGGGACATCACAGGAGCTTTCTACTTTGTGGGAACTGTAGTCTCGACCATTGGTGAGTCAAAATCAGTGATTAGTAAAATAAATCTGTAGTCCACTGAAACAAAATACACTTTTAATTCCCTTATCGTCTTGCACAGCATAAGGCATATGTTAAGGATGTTTTCTTTAAATCGCACAACATTTATATGTGTTATTTATATGTTTCATATCACAGTCTTGTGAAATTGCTATTTTAATTCTAACTTCTAACTAAAATTTGTAACTCAATACATTACACGAACATTTACAACATGAACATACATTAGTGAACATTTCAAACTACACCCCATCATTTTAGCGAACTCTTTATCAATTTGACTGCTGCCACTTTAATTTCATGTCATGGAATGTCAATGACAGATTTAAATTATCAATCAATACCAGGTCCAAATCACATGAATTTAAGACAATTATATACAACTATTTTTATCATATTGTGACTGGACATATCAATCGTTACAATACATATAGATTCCCAATACAGAGGGGTGTTTCAAACACCACTACTATCTGAAAATCGATATTTTAACTGCACCTGAAGACAAACACATTGCCAAGGTAAAAATTAAACCAGCCTCATCTCTGAGAATCAATTTACAGCCTCCCTATGTTATCTACACAATCTATAAGTACTGTGTCACTGTGGAAACTAAGGGATAGAGAACACTGAACCCAGATCAATTTCCTTTTTACAACAACTTTGATATTTACGGACTGCAGTCAGTCTTTAAGTCACCGTGACAGTCATCTGTCATTTCAATGATACACGTGGGGTTTTTATGAGGCTAAAATATTTTTCCCAATAAGAAAACATATTATTTAACTGGTGTCTCCTGCCTTTGTGTTCCATCACTAATGTGACGGCCTTTCTTCCCGTCTTTCAG
The DNA here is from genome assembly GCA_016801845.1 of Polydactylus sextarius. NCBI lineage: Eukaryota > Metazoa > Chordata > Actinopteri > Polynemidae > Polydactylus > Polydactylus sextarius. Next base: position 920,766 of record CM028926.1, read on the forward strand.
TGCAAATTCAAAACATGTTAATCGCTGTCTCTGTCTCACTCTTTGTCTCGATGGCTGTGATCAATTACATCATGAGTCAAAGTACAGCTCGGGTACTCCCACGATTACAGGAATTTGGTCATAAATCAAGTTACTGTATCATTTTGAGCAAATTGTTCATAATTTTTCAATTTTCCGGATGAGATGAGAGATGATTCTCTCTGCACAGTTGAATGGCAATAAGTTGAGCTTGGACTTAAAATGCTGAAAGATTGATAGACTGACATCACTGTCCACAGTGCTGTAAAGTTTGAAGGCTTGGTTATTGCAGCAACGCTGGAATCTGTCCCTGTGAGTGTGAGAGCGGAATCAATAGGTGGACTTGTGACATTTACCGCTGATTTATGAGAGAATAGAATAGACTTTATTGTCATTATACTGTGGGGGTACAATGAAATGGAGGGTGCTCCCATAGAGTGTGTGTGAGTTTATATATGTATATATACATACACATAGTTTAAATATAAGACCACGGATGAAAATATATGTATAAATCAAAAATGAAAGCGGCTGTAAGCGTTGGAAGGTACAGACATGAAGAGAAGCTGGTGCTCTAGTGTCTCCCAGAGGGCAACAGGTCAAACAAGGGGTCAGCGGGGGAATGGTCTCCTGTGATGGCTTTGACTTTCCTGATGCAGCAGGATATGGAAATATATTCCACCGTGGGCTGAGAGTAGCTGACGATATTTTGGGGCATTGTTGTCTGCACCACCTTCCTGTAGGTGCAATAGGTCAGCACACTCTCTGCAGATGAGTGACCAGCTGTTGTGTCATACTCTAAGCCCGGTCACACATACATCAAAGTGAACCGTAAAGAATGACGTTTAGATGACATAAGTAGGAAGGTGACCCTATTGTCTCATCTCGGATGTCCAGTGACGCTGAAAGTCTGGGAGGAAGTTTGCAAAGGATATATATCGGCAATCAGGGTAAGAGAAGGGAAAAGTGTCTAGAGTGTGGACATCATTGTTTTTCATGTTACGGAAGACATAAAAAGTAAAAAAGGCTAAGTGTATCAATAACAAGTCGCTGGGAATAAGCGATTACCTGCTGCAGAGCACTCACAAAGACATGGTACAATCCTACTAAGATCAACCAATTCTCCTTTAGTTGATAATTAGTAACAAGTCACAGCAAAGATTCTTTATTGTCATCGTATACAAACAATTGGACTTTTGAGCTTCTCTATAGATAGTGCACAAATAGCTTAAAATATATAACACAACAATAACAGTGAAAGGAAGAGCACAGAAGTGACTAACATTGTGCAACGGCTGTGGAAGTGTTACAAAAGAAAGTCACAGATTAAGCAATATCCTTTTACAAATTTCCTTTCCCCCAGGAGGATGCTTACCAAATTTGATTCTGGCAAATAACTGTTTGAAAACAAACACAGGGAAGGAGGGAAGGAGGGAAGGAGGTAAGGAGGGAAGGAGGGAAGGGAGGGTTTACCTCCGCTACTTATGAGATAGTAACCTCAATTACTCTTACACCCAAACATTTCATAATAGCACTGGGTAACTATAATAGCTATTTCCTTGCAGTTTTGTTACATCATCTAGTGGAAACTTTTGTAAATTTGTGGTGTTTATCTTCTGGCATTGGCGGCAGTTCTGATGTTTTAAATTACTTGAGTCAGGCTCAGTTTACTGTAAGTAAACTGTCTAAATACTGGTGCAAAAAATAATGACAATAATGACAGACCCACACAGCGGGACAGACTTGTGTGTTAGGTCTGCCGACGCTGTTAACAGATGTAAATCTCTGTCTAAGAAGTATGATGTCTTTGATGAAGGTCCAATGTCCTGCTTTTGATATAACTTACCATCAAAGACATTATGCATAATGTGTTTAGTCTGGATAAAAGATAAGGAAAATCTGGGTCAGAAAAAGTACCAAAACATTATTCCTAGCAGTTGAATAAAAAACATGTCAAAAACTTTGCTATTTGCTTAATACCCTAGTTTGGTTGATAAAAAGAAAACACAAGTGGTCAAAATTACATTTTCTAATGTAGTTTAGTTGTTAATACAAGTCTGTCTTTCACGTATTTTCATGTCCTATAGTTGTACTGCTTTATTTTACAGGAAATCAGACTCACACACCTAACAAAGTCATGTATGGGCCATGTTGTGTTTCCCACAGGATTTGGAGTGACTGCCCCATCCACTGTGACCGGGAAGATCTTGCTCGTTTTCTATGGCTTGCTGGGTTGCTCAGCTACTATACTCTTCTTCAATCTCTTCCTGGAGAGAGTCATAACATTACTGAGTCTCCAGATATTCTGGTGCCACAGAAGAACAAACAGACACAGCAGACCTGAGCGCAGAGCCAGTGAAGGTAACGAAAATGACGAGTGGAAACCATCTGTGTATCGAGTCACACTCATCCTTTTTATTGCTGTCCTGTTGGTTGCATGCACGGCTGCCTCCCTTTATTCAGCCATGGAGGGCTGGACGTACTTGGAATCGCTTTATTTTTGCTTTGTGGCGTTCAGCACCGTGGGCTTTGGAGACTTTGTGAGTGGCCAGAGAGAACACCACGAAGACACCCGTGCTTACCAGGTGGCTAACTGTCTCCTGATGCTTTTGGGAGTGTGCTGCACTTACTCACTCTTCAGTGCCATCTCTGTGATCATCAAGCAGGGACTGAACTGGATGCTGAAAACACTGGCCTGGATGTATAGCGGTATCTGTCACTATACACTGCAACTCAGACCACTGTTCCAACTGTGTTTCTGTGACTCTGAACCGTCGTTATGTAATGAAGAAGATGATAGTCTGCGCAGGCAACAGGTCCAAACAGCCTCCAGCTCAGCCCACAGTATGCTGTGGCGCTCCTGTGTTCCCAGCACTATTGGTAAATGTCTTTGTGATGAAGCTAAAGTGGAAACAGTCTGCAATAGAAGCTATGACAGAGTGATATCAACAAAACAAAGCCACGATATTATCTCAAATGAAAAAATGTAGAGCGTGTATATAATCGCATTCTGTATAAAAACTTGTGGTGTCCAGTGTTGAGTGTGTTTATCCGAACAAGTAATAAATTCAAACACAGATCACAGGAAGACCTACGTGACAGTGAACAGAGTTTCAAAGACGGATATTTACAGATTGTAAGTCTCACTCTGATGTGACAAAACAAAACATTTGTTATCATTGCATGTTTTTGGACTTTCCCATCCACACGCTCCTCCAGGTGTCAGTGACTTATGATAAGACAAAACAATAATCATGTCCTTCACCAACTTTCAGGGACCTATTTCATCTCATAAATGTTTTCTTTTGTAGACTATCTGTGATGGTATCTCTCTCTGTCAGTATGAGTTGGTCACACTGCCACTGAACGTAAAAACATACAAATTTTGCCACCTGTCAGATCATGTAGTCTATGGTGGTGCAACATGGGGGCAAAAATGGAAAATTCAACATCCACCGGTACATGTCCACTTGTTGGAGGTAATTACTGATTAATAATATCGTGGTTGTGAAATGATTTTTGTTAATAGACAATCTGAAAAATGATACATTGTGGCTTTAAGAAATGATAACAATCACATTGGACAATGGCTTTGGCACATTAAGCACACCATCTGTAGAGATAAGAGTGTACAAGTAGTCTTCACCCGCATTTCCATTTAGACATTTTAACTTGTTATGGTTCCACAGTGAGTCATAGGTCTTTCTGTTTTAAGATGTCCTGATTGTGGTGTTTATTATCCATTTATAAACACCCACACACTAGACATCAAGTCTGCCACTAATTCAAGCAAATGAAATGATTTATCTCACACAAGCTTCCTGTATTCATTTGGACCCTGCAACTGCAACTATGGCCTTCAGCTGTAAATATAATTATAATGTCAATCTTTTTTTAACCACAGGATCTGATATGTAGCATCCTGTGACTGTTTATTGAATAGTTTGAGGTTGAATGAATCAGAAGCTGTTAAAGATTGCTGAAAGTGCTTCCTGCCTACAGCCTTTTAATCTCAGCTCAGTGCTGTCTTTGTTACATCGCATGATGCAAGTCCGATTGCATCACTGTTAATGCTGTGTGTTACTAAAAAATAAATACTAGAACAATGTCTCCCTCTGTTGTAGTGCTTGCAGTACTTTCATGAATGGATGAATGATTGAAGTGCTCAAAATGCAGGTACCTGCATCTCAGCCTGAGTATGCATAACTTCACTTTTA